>JANLJB010001834.1:0-39057 GCA_026212285.1 Bursera cuneata | reverse complement strand
AATAAAATATCTTTGATCTATGTACACGTATCAATCAAGTGAATTTTGTTCCATTCTGATGGGGTCAAGTCAATTCCATTAGGGTTTGGTCTTGAAACAATTCATTTTATTGATATTTATCAAATTCAATATCAATAAACCAAATTTACCCTATACTTATGCTCCTTAAGTAAATCAAAATTCTCATTCCAAAATGGACCACTAACCACTATAGGTCTAGTCCATATATATATATACACACACACACATATAGACAGATCTATCTTATTTGTCTTTTGACTCATTCAGTAATTGAATCAAAATAGTCTTTTAACTCAGTAGTAGAGTAACACCACATTAAGAAATAATTCATCAGTTCAAATCCAATATATATATTGTTGAACTTGGCACATACAGAATTGATAAAAGTTAATAAATTTCATAGATAGTTGTTTAACTTCTGTTTATGGTCCGTGCAATTGAGCTGCAGCGCCGAGCATGTATATATATTCTTTGCATTGCAGATAATCTGAATTGGGAAAATTTCATCCTTATTGCACNTGAATAGTATACATACTAGCTGAGTGTATTTGCTTGGATGACACAATACACGAGCCGCGCGTTATTGATAAAATGATTTCAACCTTATTTTTTCGTATAATTATAAGGAGATCAGGCGAAAGTATAAAGATTAAAAACATATTGAATAAATCAAGAGGCATAAAATTGTTGAGATTAATAACTTATTAAATAAACCATTTACCATTTGAGATTAATAACTTATTAAATAAACTATTATAGCTATGCAACACGAGTATTAATTACAAACCTATCATAGAAGTTGGGAGAGAATTGATAGCTAACTATGTGTGATGGCTGTAAGCTTGTTTTGAGCATAATTAACGTGAAATAACCGTTTCAATTGTAGCAAGCTCTTGCTATCTTCTGCTTTATTCATAAGCCCATAATTTCATATAAATTTGTTAATAATTTGCACATTTAACTTTCACTCCTGCTTTTAGTCTGCAACTTTTGACTGGCGACATAAAACTTGATATTACAGCCTCCGAATCTAAATACGAGTTTATGTTATTTTTATACACATAACTTGAGAATAAAACCGAAATTTTCTCATTTAACCATTGAAAACATTGACTCGAACAGGCCAAGTAAACAACACATGCACACCGACGCTGACAATTAACCCTTACAAGCTTCAAAATTAACACAAACTTAGACTCAAACTCAAGCTCACATCACACATCTTATTATAAATAACGAAAAACCAAAATAATTAATCCCCTCAAGGAAGAGAAGCCACCACAGAGTGTGTTGATGTGGAAGAATGAGCTTCAGTTGTTTCAGTTTCATGATCGCAGTAGCCTTCAAGTATATCACCCTCTTCGGAGGTAAACCCTAGCGTGCCAATCATGTTAGGCCAGCAATGGTTCGCGATGGTACGTATGGCNTTCGCAGCATCCCTGGCCGAGGGACGTCTCACCATTGAGGAAGAAGAGTATAATCTCGGCACTGCATGCTTGAAGCTCAGTCAGAGAGTCCCAGCAGTCGGATGATTCATCATCTAATTTCAAGCGCAACACAAGGCTTGAAGTTGGTGACCTAGCTGGGTCGTCCAGTAGTGCTGGACGTGCCATGGCCACATTGGAAGCCATAATCAAAGCCGAAAGAACAATAGCGATGAAGAAGAGCTTAAAAGTGTAAGCCATCTTGAGAATTAAAGCTAGTTGATAGGTTCATTAGGTAGGAGAAGCTAGGGTTTATATAGAAAAAAAAAAAAAAAAATTGAATCGTTATTTGAATCGCCATGAACGTTGCTTGCATGAGAATTGAAGAGGTCTAATTAAAAGCTGAACTTATTGTGATTAGGGGAAGTTGATGAAGAAGTTAATCAATTCTGACTTCTAACGTTACATCGGGAGAGACGGTTTAGTTACATCATAAGTTAATAAACAAATTTATTTGGGCTGGGCCGGGCCGGGCCGNAGGCTTAATCTGAGTACATCCACATTTAACCACATTCCCATATGATATGGATATAAATAATTTGTCACAGCTATCAAAATCCTCGAACAAGACATCTGTTAGTCTTGGAGCATATTGTTTAGGATGAGTCTTTTGTTACCATTTGCATGCGCATATGCGAAAGGGAATTGCTCTTAAAGTTAGCACATAACTCTAATTTCCAAATGTAGTGCGAAGGAGGACTGCACTCCTGACTTCTTAGTATTATAATGCTTAAAAAGTAAGATAAAAATAATAATAATAATAGAAAGAAAGAGCTTGTCATACTCCATGAATGTTATAAAATAGCAAGAAGAATCCAAGTACAGGTGAATGAATTGGATTTTCTTGGTTGGTTCGTTCTTTCTTCTTCTTTTTTATTTGAGTTCATTGCTAAAATAACCAAACTAAATGAGGTTTTTGAGTTTCAATAAAATCCTAAATAGTTTTTATTAATTAATCAAGTGTCGAACTAATTTGGTAAACAATATCTGAACAATGTTAAATAAACATCTAATAAAGTGTCAAACTTCGAACAATATTAAATATTTGTCGAGTAAAATATCGAACGGTCAAATAATATATCTATTGTGAGTAAAATAAGTCTATATTCTTTATTAGTCATAAAATAAAAATAAATTTAACTAAAGTGCGTTATACGTAAACGTGAATGGTAATTTAAAAGCAACAAAACATATAAGAGATTGATACGTAAAATTTGCATGGTTCCGTAGTGTGCATATATCCACAGTTATACGGTTCAAAAATCCACTATATAGAACATAATATAATAGGGTTACAAAGGTTGTTTATGTAGGAAACGACAATTTGTCTATCTCCAGACGTATCGGTCTGTCCCCTCCGCCTCATAAACGAGTCCCACCATATACAATATATGAGTCACATAATCAACAAAGTGGAAAGAAAAATCTCCCAATTTGATTAGTTTTTGCTATCTGTGGTTCTGTTCCTGCTGAGCATATAATTAGTTGCATAATGGGCTTGGTTTCATGATCTTTTAACCCACTTGATTGCTTTATTCCATTTGCAATTACATCACAAAACTTTAAATGATTCTATAGAATATTAATAGATTAATTCCTGACAGGCATCTTGTGTTTTCTTGAAATGAGAAACAATTAAAGCCAACGACGGTTGGACCAATAAGTCAGGAGTACAGATGGTTTCAGAGTTTTGATTGTATGCACAGCACCACAAGTGGGTGCATTCATAATGTATTTATTAGTATTAATAAGGAGATAGAATGTGTTGAATAATTGAAAAAAGGGATTGAAAGTAATGAAAGCTCTTCGAACAAATTTATTATTTCTTGCTCTTCAATTATTCGGTGCTTGTTCACAATAAATTTACACGTATAAATCCCATGTATCTCTTCTAAAATTTATCAAAACCCTACACATCATCTATAGATAAAAGGTCTACAACTAGTATCTAAAATTAAGTTAAAATATTAACTTATGGGAATCGGACCGTAATAATATCTTATTCTCTATTTTTCGAAACCTAGGTATGTTGGATTTATTATTAATTATTATTATTTTATTTTATTTTATTGTTTATTGTTTAATTTATTGTATAAATAAATTATCATCATTTTACAAAATCTATTTTATGTTGTAATATAAACGTTAACTATGTTATTTTACAGTTTTAATAGTAATATAATCATAAGAATAAGCAAATATCTAAAATCATGAGAAAATAATCTTCTAATTTTATTCAACTAAGATATGTAATAATAATTATAATAATATTCTAATTTCATTCAAGTTCTTAAACTATGTAATATATCACAACATTAAAAAAACAAATTGAAGGAAAGGAAGCTAGGCTTTTAATAAGAATAATAGAGACTTTCAAATTCCTAATTAATATATTTTAAAAATAATTTAAGAGTTTTGGGTGAGAGGAGAGAAAATAGGTTAAGATATCATTAATTAATTATATAGATATTTGTTGTATGGTTGTCATGTAATCAAATCCATGTCATTGATCTTTTCGAATCTAAAGGTCAGAAATAAGTGTAAAAAATAGTGCAATCTAAAGGGCTGTAGATCTTGTTGATCTTGGCCCGTAGTTGAATAATACTATAAATATAAAATATTTGTATCAAATGTTTTATATATAAAACGATGTGACATTACTTATTTATTTATCAATATTTATAATTTTGATTTTTTTATATTTACTTTATCAGGGGAGCATAAAAGAAGAACCCTATCAACCTATTATGATATAAGATAATAAGCTTATAAGTTTGGTCTTAATCAAACTTCCATAATAGAATGATAATAATGATAGCGTAAGATATCAAAATTTAACATAATATTATAACAACATATTAGAATTTTGTGAATTTTGAAAATCACAAGTAATCTTGTGAGATTTTGGTAAATGTTAAATGAAATCTATACGATTTGTCCTTTAATTTATTATCGTGAAACTTAATTATGATGATTTTTAATAATGTTATTTCAACTATTTACAAAACTCTAAAAAAATACAAGTACTTGTTTTTTACAAAATTATGAGACAAGTTCTTTGTTACAAAAGCTTAGCTTAAATAAGATGAAAGGCACGGAATTCAACTCACATGGTGGAGTATGTAAACTAGGGTTTCCTCATTTTATATAGAGAAATGCAAAGAACAACGCCACGATGGGAGACCTTAACCTTTTCTTCGTCATAGGTACTCATGATTGTGAAACGACAATACCACATTGGAGTATCTTTAACCTTTTCCTTCTCATAGCTACTCATCATCATTACCATGCTTGTGGCAGAACCATAGCTTTAGTTTAGCTCCCCTCAATTTCCACAAAGTTTTAGGTTCATGTGCCATTCCCTCACTTTTGGCTCACTTAAAATAATGTATATTTCTGCAATACCTCGAACCTTATCACTCACAATATTAACGATCTAAATATTTTCAACAAGAGTACTTTATTTAAGATTTATGGATACCAATTTAATTATTGAAATTACCACTCTTAATTAATACATGTTTCATGGAACCTTGTTAAATTATTAATTATGAAGAGACCAAAACGCCAACAAGTTGTGGCTGTAGTTTAGTGGTAAGAATTCCACGTTGTGGCCGTGGAGACCTGGGCTCGAATCCCAGCAGCCACAGGCTAGGGCTGGGGCTAGCCTGGGTCCGACTTAGCCCTTAGTTTGGTGTATAGCGGAGAACTGTAGTGGCGTTGCACCCTAAGCCACCACCGTTAGGTCGAAATTTTGTTTTTTTACTTTCTAATTATTATCTGTATGCATGTTTCAACGTACCTATAACACTAGCTTTTTAACCAAGTCTTGATAAAGTTTCTTAACTAATCACCCACCATGATATGTTGCGAAGTTTTTCAACGAGTGGCTCGAGCACGTAAAAGAATTGAGCAAGGTATTGATTGTTTTGCCAAGACCAATTTTCATACTTTAGATCGCTTCTATATCACTCTTTCATTTCAGATTTTGTTTTCTAATAATTATTTCGATGACTAAGTTTGGTTCGTTAGAATAAACCTTCAAAAGTTAATTGATTATTAACATTATAATATATAATATTTTATTTCATAAATACGATTATATCACTTAAATATTATATTTTCCTATCCCTTATTATGATGGATTCGGATGTTGGCTCGTCCTTATCATCACAAATTTTGACGCGCAAAACAATTAGAAATCACCAGTCTGGTTCTGGCAAGGTGAGGTCCGGCTCAAATTTTCGTGCGTAAAAATTACCCGCCTTATTTGTTCCATGGTAAAAAGCGGCGGGCTTCTCCAATCACAACCAAAATTTAAATGCCGCCGACCAAAAAGGCGCTATCACTCACAACCAACCCAACCCAACCCAACTCAACTCTTAATTATTAAAATAATAATTAATTAAAGCGTTAATGACGTCAAACCATTCAGATAACGTCTACCGTGACAGCCGTAGAAAACGACAGACAAATTACCTCAACAGTAATTGCTTACTGTGGGCCCCGTTTTTTAAACCGTGGACCAAGTACGGTACAGCAAGCTCTAAATAGTAAATACTTACTTCCGCTTCCGCGCTTTACAGCCCACCGACAAAAACAGGGAGGGAGCTAGCTAGCTGTCACCCAATTCCCGATGGGTCCCACGTGGACTCCCCAACTGTTGGTCGTCGGCCCCCACTTGCTTACGTGTTGGTAAGTAATTCAACACGTGGCGAAAGCAAATGGGTAAGATAAAGTAGATAATGATTCGTGTTAATTTTTGTTTATCAATATCTGATTTGATTGATTTCATCATTAAATTAATCTTAGATAAAATCGTGTTTAGAACTTACCTGAAATGATTGCCCTAGTCCGCGATGCATGCACTTGTAAGCAAGATGGATCACATGTGGCATTCAATGAACACGTTAACGATCCGTTTATCTATTTTAAATATTTCACAAAATAAGATTTTATAAAATGTACAATACTTTCTTTATTTCATTAAAACTTTCGTCAAATACAAATCTTAAGTGAGTTTCAATTTATCTTGATAATTAGTTGCTTAATTACGTGAAGGATAATGAAATTAATTAGTTGGTGCTTTGAGATTAGATTAATCCAATTATAAGGTAACGCTTTGGCAAGTACGTCACAATATGATGTAGCCACGTGGACATTAAATGATGGTAAGTCAATCATGATCATGGCTTATCTGGTAGGCGACAAAAGTATGAAGCATCCAATGCAAAAGCAAAAGTTTCCAATTCCCATATGATTAATTCTTAATTATTATCAATCAAAATTATTAAAAAATATTACAAAAATACTATTAGAGCCTTTGTATAGTAAGTTGCAACACTGAAGTGGGACATGACGCAAAATAGAAATTAAAGAGCGAAAAAAAATATTTTTTCCCAAATTTCTAAAAGTTATTTTCAATAAAGAAAAGGTGAATTGATTAATCCCACTTTCATCAAGATAAATCTGATATATGTGTAATCATGTATTAATTATATTTGTTCTCGAATCTTATATGTGCTGACTCAATGATTAAAAATATGTAAAAAATTATATAAAAGATATAATATCGGTGATCTTAATCTCATTGACACTTTAAATTAGATCAAATTTTTAATATAAACTTTTAAGTCAAAAAAGGTTTTATCCATCGTTGACCATTCTTATTTTATTCGATTTTACTATTAAAAAGCTCTAAAAAATTGAAATAACCATTTTATGGTATAAAGTTGTGATTATTTTTGATAAATTTTTTTATTTTTACGTAAGGCCAAGGAGTACTTTTTAATATCATGTATTTTTGGCGATTGTTTCATGTGGTAACCTTGTTATTGAAATAATTTTTATAACATATTACCTAATAAAAAAACATTGTTTCTTTCCGTAATGTATCGAGTGTCGTGTTCTTATTTTCTTTATATAATGTACTAATTTCTCTTCTGTAGTTACCATTTTTTCTAAAATTAGGGCTCAAATAACATGTTCTAATTGTGTTTATGGTATAAGCAGAATTTTCAAACTAGAATGACTTGAGAAGAGCAACAAACAGATAGTGGAAAGCAACATGAAGAGTTTTTAGAGAGAAAGAATAAATAAAGTGCATGCATACCAAAATAATTAGCCATCAAAAGTTTGTTCATTTACTAATCAATTTTTGCATGCTAGGGTAGCCTCAATTTGAGGACTTGCTAGCTTCCCTTGAAGTGGAAACTACACTAAACTTAATGGGGTTATTTTCTGCCCTCAAAACAATCAAAAGCGAAAGAGTGTGGAACAATTGGGACAACTAGGGTTGAGTTGCACAAAGGATTTCTGAAAAAAGCCAATCTACAATTCCAATTGTTGTCAATTATTGGTTCCTCTTGCTTTTTGTCACATCTTCCTTCAATTCCCTCTTCTTTTCTAGCAAGTGTGGCCTTGGAAAAGATAATTTTGTTCTAGTCACCAACAGTATGTATGGCCAATATTGATTTTTTTTTTCTTTTTGTAATAATAATAATAATAATATAGGATTTTGAAGGACCAATAATGTAGTCAAATTATTAATAATAATGGTATTAATGTAAAACAACAATGATAATTCATATAATTGAAATTTTATTTGATTTGCTTAAGATTTAATATACTTTCTTAATTGGGTTTATACTAGATTTCGTTTAGCTTAAGTAAATTTTATGAATCTTGTTCCCTTAACAGTGACGGAGCTTCTTTATGGCCAAGGGGGGCCGTGACCCCTCCAAAGAAAAAAAAAATCACTGTTTTTATTAATAAAAAATTTAAAAAATAAAATAAAATTTTTCCTTTTGACCTTCTCTCCAAAATTTGAGTTTTTCTTTTGGTCCCCCCAAAAAAATTTCTTCCAAGCTCCGTCACTGTCCCTTAATCAAACGAAATGATGATTGAGATAGATAATTATGAAATTAAATTTTTTGAAATGATTATTAACTATTTAGGGTCACGAGTGGGGTAATTTTTATACTTTTCATATCAATAATCGTGTTGTCGGCATAAAGGTGATATCTATAAAAAAAATCAAGAGGTTGCTTTCGTTGATGAAATATTAAAATAAAACTAATGATTTGAGAATTGAAATTGAAAATTTTGAGAACCAACCAACGTGAGAGAGACATATAGGGTGATCAGTGATGGATAATTGTCAACCGAAGGTTTGGATTTTGGAAAAAAATAAAATAAAATAAAGCAGAAATCGTCGGTGCATTAAGGACAAATATCTGTAATAGTGTGATTCTCAATAACCAACTCACTCGGCAACCAAGTATCTTTTTGCCCTTTGAAACCAAAAGTGACATTAAATTAAAGCGACTCTTTACCTTCTTTGAAGATTAAAGATCTCATCACATAATGCCCAAATCACTTTACAAATAGCTCATTGAATCAAGCCATTTGTATTCATATATTTCTATATATGGTTGTTAGAGGCATTTAATATAATGAATAATTTTGTTGGGTTCCTTTGATGACATCGAAAATTTATGCAGGAACAGTTGTAGGGGATCACAACATTTTGACACTCCAATCTAATTTGGGTTTAGTTTTTTTTTTTTTTTCTACCGTAAACTTGTTTTGAAGAACTGGTAGGTCTAGCAATAACTCACATGTAATGAGATTGGGAGAGAGTACTGTGGATGACGATTCTAAAAGATTTCCAAACTTTATTGAAATGATCATGAATAGTGTTTAATTTGCAACAGGAAAGGCCATAGCCATAGGGTCCCCATCCAACGTGATATGTTTGGTTCGCTCCAAAATAATTTCAAGGGCAGACCCACCCTTCAAAGAAGCATCTATTGACCAACTTGTATAAATTTCTAGACTTGTCACTTTCTCTCTAAGAACGAACTATGCTCATGTGATTCATTCATTCACTCATGCACACTTCAATTACAAATTATTGTACGCATGCTTCCAAATGTATTTGTATTCTCCTTCTCAAAGTGATTTTTTGTTGGGATTTTTATTCCATCCAATGGAAAATAATGTCATTGAATTATATTCTTTTATATATACCACGTCACTAACTTACGAGTCATATTTTAGAAAATGTTTAACGATGAATACTACAAATGGTATAGTATTTTATGTAATAAATATGACATTCTACATTGAGGATATGTTTGAAGACATGGTTTCCATACTCGACCAAATATTTTAAATGAGACGTTACCATACACGATGGAACTATATGAACCCAAAAAAATATTCAACAAACCCTTTTTCCTAAGGGGATATTTACTCTGACCCTCCAATTAGATTTTGAGAAAACATTTAACTCCAGACTTTTCTTAAACTAACACTTACCCCTACAAAATTATCACTGCTTTCACAAAAATTAACACTTATCCCAAAAAATCTGGGAAGTAAGTGTTAGTTATTGGGGGATAAGTGTTAATTTAACAAAAATATGGAATTAAGTATTTTTTTAAAATTTAATTGGACGATCAATGCAATTTCATCCTTTTTCTAAGTATACTCAATATTAATTTATTTTAAAAAAAAAATTTGTAGCTAACACCATTTCTTAATATTCAAATCAAATCCCTTCGCTAGCTCCAAATATTATTGATGCGACAACATAACCACTTTTTTTTATATAAAAAAATATAAATATATATATTTTGTAACACTTGATTTAGCGGTTGAATTACTATAATAATATTCAAAGACTCTGTAAGCTTTCAGTTGCTGGATTCTTTTCATGGCGAAGTCACAGGAAAATCAATTAAATTAATTAAAAATTAAATACGAAAATTTATCACAACACGTTCTACTGCGTTAGTTAAAACGGAACTGTCTCTTGGCCGACTTTTGATAATATTTTATTTTGTTTTCTGTTAAGATATCAGCGTTACATCTTGATCCATATTTATGCGTATATGATAACGTTTGACCTAACCGAAATAAATTATTTTTATTTTATCCAATACCATATGCAATGTACCTTGAATTCCTCTTAGAGAGAGTGGAGTAAGAAGTTTAGCAAGAAATCGATACAAACGATATACACTTTGTACCAATAATATTACTCGTTTTAAAATTTATTAAATGATTTGATTGAAAACGAGCATTAATTGTATCTCATGGCTCATTAACTAACCTAACATAGTGTACTAGGTTGAGATGGTGACACGTTAATTAACTTGGGTTCTTGATCTGGCTAAGTTTAATTAATAGATTAATTACATGTTTATACAACTACTTGATTTTAAAATCTAACCACTAATAATGATAGTGCCAATTAAACTACTAACCATTCTATAGACACGTTGAGGGTGGGTTGGCTTCTAGTAAAGTCAAAACTCCAAAATTTGTTCTTTTGAAGTGTTCTAACTTGCACATTAGGTAATTAAATAGCGTTTCCAAGATAGGGAATCAAGCTGCCTAACTCCAAAATCTTTATTTGACGTTTTAGATGAGATCTAATCTGATCAAGTAATGGAAATTTTGTACTAGATGATAATAAAAATAAGAAATAATCGCAAAAATGGACTAGAACTAAAGACAGCACGTTAAAAATGAATTAAACCGAAAATTTAAATGCTATGATCCAAGTTCGTCAATTTGATAGATTAATATAATATTTATCTTATTGGTCTTGTATGCTAGACAACTGATAAGTCTTTTTTAATGTATGGATTATCGAGCACTAGAGATTGAAAAAAACACGCGTGAAACTGTCAAATATGATCATAACATATAAAATTTTAACCATCTTCTTAATTTGAATCTTAAAAAAAAAAAAAATACTTGTTCTCGTATTAAAACATGTTACAGTGATATTTTTCCGAATGCTCTCTCGATACATTAATTAAAAATAGAAAAAAAAATTGATGGGTCAAATTTGTAAAGGTAATAAAAGTCAATTGGAACAAGGTAAAAGACCAACTTTTGAGGCTGGGAATATTAACATGGCAGGCTGCCGACACTTGTAAGATTAATAATAGGAGGAGGAGGAATATACCTTAGAAGCTCTCCTTAGCTGTAATTCTTGCTTTGAGAATGTCATGCTCCACGGCGCTGCCAAGGGTTAGGTACTAATTGTCAAATATTAATTGTCTTACTAGGTAGACATAATATGCCACATAAAATAACCCACAACTTGGACAAGACTTGGTGGAATTTAAAGCTTCTTTGTCATATCATAACAGAAACTTGTGTAGCTAATTTATAGCTTTATAGTCTATTCGAAAAAATTAATGGAGGACATGCCCGTTTCTTCTGTGCCAAGGTACATACCCTTAATGTCAAGGGCACAAGCCCAAAAGGTAAAACATGTAATGGGACTTTTATTTTTTTATTTATTTTTTGTATATATAAATATATTATCATTGCTTTGCAAGTTTGATTTACTTTTTTTGTTGTCTTGTTGAATAAGGTAAGTTAGGTTCCCCACAGGACACTCGCATTCAATACCATCCCTTTCCATGGGCACAAGCTTAGGCTATGTCAGAAAGAATGGCAAAAATAAAAATGTATAATATATTTAATTAAATGTAATGTTTTTGAGAAAAAATAAATAAAAATTAGGCGACATTTGGAAATTGAGTAGTAGCCAGGAATACAGAACACACATTAATAAAACCTGGTCAAGGGTGTTTTGGTCAAATCGGAAAAGTTTGAAAGAAAGTACTTTCGATCTGTCGAGACAACCCGTGGAGATTTGTCGCGAGATTTTACACCATTCTCGGACCCTCAGTTTTACCCACACCTTACCCGCACGAGCCCCACGTGACAGTTTCTCTCCTTCTCTCTTTCGGCAAATGACAACAACACCCCCACAGCAAAACCGTGATGAGACATACAGATCAGTTTCAATAACGAAAGGTAGACAACACCCGCAACGCAATAAACAAGAACGGAAAAAAGACCACCCAGTCCCACAGCAACCGAATTACCAAAATACCCCTCCTCATCAGCCATCTCCACCGTCCACCCCCGGTGGGGCCGCACTATCGCACTATTCATACATTATTTTAGTTCTCCTCTCCGCTTGTCCTTTGCGTTGAATTGAATTTTCTTTGATTCTTTCTTACAGTGAAAAAAGTTGATCAAAATCTCGTGTCACGGATCAAGAGGGAGAGAAAAGAGAGACCCGTTTGGTGAGCGAATTGGGTCTCTCAAGGAAAGAATCAATCTCCACACTCAACCAAGACTAAGACTTTTTTTTTTTTTTTTACATATTAAATTTTTTCTAAATTTTTTAATAATTGATTTTCTCGTATTTTATAATCAGCTTAGTAGCAGTATTTACTAGCATCCTCTCTCTGTGAGTCTGCGCTTATAGTTTGTTTGTCTCAGCCCACTCTGTGAGTCACCCATTACAAGGAACACCAACCCCACATTATAGAATGACAAAAAAAACATAGCTTTGCGCATATATATAGGAAGTGAGAGAGAGAGAGGAGGTTAAAGCTGCGTGCTTGGTGGCTGCTGCGTGATGAGAGAGCGGTTTTGCGAGGTGGGTTTGTCTGGGTTTTGAGGCATTTTGGTGTTTGAGGATAGTTTAATGGCCACCAAAGGAAGGCTTGTTGCTGGCTCTCATAACAGGAACGAGTTTATTCTTATTAATGCTGATGAGGTTGCAAGAGTAAGTGCCTCTCTAACTCTCCTCTTCTTCTTACCTCTTTCTCGTTAACTAAATGCACATTTCTGCATTGTGGAAAGATTGAACGAGTAAGAGCTCTAAAGATGTAGCGTGTTTATAAGTGTTTTTTTCCCTCTTTGTTTTAATTTTTTATTTATGTGGGTTTGATCTAAAACTAGTTCACTTTAGTATTTATTTTCTCTTTCTGAACTTTTTCGCCTTCAATTAGATTTTTTTTGAACTGTGTATATGTTAATTTCCTTCTGTTAATTTTTTTTTTTTTTTTTTTGTAAAATATTATGGTGATAACAGAGTACATAGTTCTGCGGCAATGACTGAGTTTNTTCTTTTAATTTTTTTTTTTTTTTTTTTTGTAAAATATTATGGTGATAACAGAGTACATAGTTCTGCGGCAATGACTGAGTTTGGTTATAGTTTTTTTTTTTTTTTTTAATTTGGATTATTTTTCAGCTAAAAAAAAAACTCAAAAAGCTTGTCCTGGTGGTTTTGTTCAGCTTATAGACTATCAGGATTCCCAATTTGTATTTTTGTTTTGTTTTGTTTTCTCTCTTGAACACAGTGATGGCACGCATGGTGCCTGGTTTCAAGTAAAAGTGGTTTCCGTTGATTAGTTCTTGTTTTTGTTCTTTTGTTTCTAGATTTCAGTGCCAGTCAAACGAAATCAGTGCATGAAAATTTGCGTCTTTGGTCTTGCATGGGAATCTTACAATTGCAGTGAAATTTGTTAGAATTCATGTTTAGCTTCACTCATCGGTTTGGTTTGCTGGAAATTCGAATTTATCTGACCGTTCATCATGAACTTTGCCACGGTTAATAAAAATTGCAGGTGACATCTGTTAAAGAATTGAGTGGTCAAATTTGCCAGATCTGTGGGGATGAGATAGAGATAGCAGACAATGGGGAACCATTTGTTGCGTGCAATGAATGTGCATTCCCTGTGTGCAGACCTTGCTACGAATATGAAAGAAGAGAGGGCAATCAAGCCTGCCCTCAATGCAAAACCAGATACAAGCGAATCAAAGGTGAACCTCTCACCTCTTTTTGTCAACCACTTCATTGTTTTATAGGCGAACCTCTGTAGCAATTTTTTTTTAATAATATTTACTTAAAACTTGACTAACTTTAGGGAGTCCTAGAGTCGATGGGGATGAAGATGAGGATGATACTGATGATTTGGAGAATGAGTTTGATATTGGAAGTAATTACAGAAGAGACCCTCACCACATTGCTGAGGCCTTGCTCTCTGCTCGCCTTAATGCCACCCGTGGTTCCCAAGCCAATGTTTCAGGGATTGCCACACCGTCAGAGGTGGATTCAGTTTCTGTTGCTCCAGACATCCCTCTTCTCACATATGACCAAGAGGTGGATTGATTCTACATTTTAGCAATTGTTCTGGTATCTTTAATAACAGTTTTGTGTGTCATTCATGTGTCTAATAGTGACTGTTTTTAATGAAGGATGTTGGCATTTCCTCTGATAAGCATGCTCTTATTATCCCGCCGTTTATGGGTCGTGGAAAACGAGTTCATCCAATGTCAATTCCTGATTCTTCGATGACTTGTAAGTTAAATTGTACAATTGTAATGGTTGCAATCATTGTTGTCAATGTTATGTATCTGGGTAGTTTCATTGCGCTTAATTTTTGTTTATTGGTGCTGCTGTTACAGTGCCACCCAGGCCCATGGATCCAAAAAAAGATTTGGCAGTTTATGGCTATGGAACTGTTGCCTGGAAGGAAAGAATGGAGGACTGGAAGAAAAAGCAAAATGAAAAACTTGAAGTTGTTAAGCACCAAGGAGGAAATGGTGGTGGAAACAATGATGGAGATGAACTGGGTGACCCTGATTTGCCCAAGTAGGTCTAGTTTCCTATACCCTTTTTAAAATTATTATTTTCTACGATGCTCGCAGCTTTTAATATTCAGCGTCTGTAATAGGTCTTAGGATAACTCTCATAAATACAGATGCAGGGATTCAAATAATTCATTTCTTTCTGTATATGCTGTATCCTGGCAATTTTCTTTCTTGCAGCTTTCTATTTCTTCATATTAGTGTATTCAATCAAGTGAAAGTTAACTGCATACATCTCCAAAAGAAAACGTGCTTTAACATAAAACTTAAACAGTTGGCTGCAGTAAAACATGCACTAAATGCTGATATTCTTTATAATTTTTTTGATAGGAAACTAAAGACTTGTATTAATAGAACAATAGGAGTAGACTAGGTGTCCACATGGTAAGCTAAATGGAGTAGGTCCATTTCAGTTTTGGAAAAAATGATTTGGACAATGCCAATTTCTTAGGCTTAATTTAGCATATCTGTTTTCTGCAAATTGAGGTATTTACAATCTCTGACTTGTGATGCTTGGTAAGCCTGGTTCAAATACAATACTTTATCTTCTCATGTTTATGTTATTTCTGCTATTTGCTCTTGTTTAATTGAGGAAGTTTTAACATTCTGTAATGCTTTAACAGGATGGATGAAGGGAGGCAGCCACTTTCAAGAAAACTACCAATACCTTCAAGCAAGATAAATCCATACAGAATTGTAATTATACTTCGGCTTGTGATTCTAGGCTTCTTTTTTCACTATAGAATTCTCCATCCGGTCAATGATGCCTTTGGATTGTGGCTGACATCAGTCATTTGTGAAATATGGTTTGCGGTATCTTGGATATTCGATCAGTTTCCAAAATGGCACCCGGTTTTACGAGAAACATACCTCGATCGTTTATCATTGAGGTTTGTGCCTCTCCCTGTCTCTCTCATGCACAAAAACACAATCTATCTGTTTTTTTATTAAAAATTACAAATCTGGATTCTATACTCTTTTTCAGGTATGAGAAAGAAGGGAAGCCATCTGAATTAGCTAATATAGACATATTTGTAAGTACAGTTGATCCTCTGAAAGAACCTCCACTTATCACTGCAAACACGGTTCTGTCCATCCTTGCTGTTGATTATCCAGTCGACAAAGTTGCATGCTATGTCTCAGATGATGGTGCTGCCATGCTCACTTTTGAAGCCCTCTCTGAGACATCTGAGTTTGCTAGGAAGTGGGTACCATTCTGTAAGAAGTTCAGTATTGAGCCCCGGGCTCCAGAGTGGTACTTCGCCCAAAAGGTTGACTATTTGCGAGATAAAGTAGACCCAACATTTGTGAGGGAACGCCGTGCCATGAAGGTTTAACTCTTTTCTCCTGGTTTATTGTTTTTTTTTCCCTGATACGATCTGTAACATTTGAAACACTCTTGTATGTATTGATCTAGAATGCAAAAGGTGATAGTAATTAAGCATAAATGTGGTAGGAAGAGAAGTCATATCTTTGCATTCATTCTAGGGAAATATTTAGCTGTAACTGTTCTCATTTTGAATTTTGGGTTGATTCCAAACAATGATCTTCTGTATCTGGTGTTGTCATTGTTTTGATACAGAGGGAATACGAGGAGTTCAAAGTTCGGATAAATGGGTTGGTTTCCATGGCACAGAAGGTCCCAGAGGATGGTTGGACAATGCAGGATGGAACTCCATGGCCTGGGAACAATGTCAAGGATCATCCTGGAATGATCCAGGTAAAGCCATTTGCCATATCCAGCAAATTATTGTACCCATTACACACATAAATCATTTGACTGTTTCTTTATAATGTCTGCCAACAGGTTTTCCTTGGTCATAATGGGGTTCGTGATGTTGAAGGAAATGAATTGCCTCATCTCATTTATGTGTCTCGTGAAAAGAGACCAGGATTTGATCACCATAAAAAGGCTGGAGCCATGAATGCTTTGGTAGAGCCCGTTCTGTTTCTGTCTGAACTTTTATGGGCATTTGTTTTCTATTTCCTCCTCTCTAACCTTTTGTTTTGTTCTGGCTTAAGATCCGAGTCTCAGCAATCATATCAAATGCTCCTTACCTGCTGAATGTCGATTGTGATCACTATATAAACAACAGTAAAGCACTTCGTGAAGCCATGTGCTTCATGATGGACCCAACATCAGGGAAGAAAATCTGTTATGTGCAATTTCCTCAAAGATTTGATGGGATTGATCGTCATGATAGATATTCCAATCGCAATGTTGTATTCTTTGATGTAAGTATTGATCTATGTTTTATTGATTTTTTCTACGTGCTGTTGAATTGGCTTTCTGAGAGGAAAACTAATACATTTTTCACTATTTATTACAGATCAACATGAAAGGCTTGGATGGTATCCAAGGGCCCATTTATGTTGGAACTGGCTGTGTCTTCAGGAGGCAGGCACTCTACGGATATGATGCCCCCGTCAAGAAGAAACCTCCAAGGAAGACCTGTAACTGCTGGCCAAAATGGTGCTCCTGTTGTTGCAAATCTAGAAGGAAGACGAGAAAAGGGAAGTCAAAAGAGAAAAATAACAAGGACACTTCAAAGCAGATATATGCACTAGAAAATATAGAGGAGGGAATTGAAGGTGAGGAAGCTTCAAATTGGCAACTAGAGTTACATTATCAAATCTAATGAAAGAATTTTAAAATAGCTAATAATCCAAAAATGATGGAAGATAAGCAATTTATCGTAGCTACTTTTCCTCTCAAAATTTGAGCTTGAATACGCTTGCCTGATCCTGATGAGAAATTAGTTTGGAATCTGGTGTTTGTCAGCATCAGAATTATTATTATTATTATTTTTTCCTGTTTGAGTATATTTTCCTAATTTCATATAATTAATGTTGCTGCTGCACTGTCATGGCAGGAGTAGATAATGAAAAATCATCCCTCATGCCCCAAATCAAATTTGAGAAAAAGTTTGGACAATCACCTGTTTTCATAGCTTCGACACTTATGGAAGATGGTGGAGTCCCTAGAGGAGCTTCTTCTGCAGCACTCTTGAAAGAAGCCATACATGTGATTAGCTGTGGCTATGAGGATAAAACGGAATGGGGGAAAGAGGTATGCAGGCACTTTAAAATTTTTAATTAAGTTTGTTCACCTTGACTGACATTTATGTTGCCATATCACTCTAAATCTCAACGTGTTACAGGTTGGGTGGATATATGGATCCGTTACGGAGGATATATTAACAGGCTTCAAAATGCACTGCCATGGTTGGCGATCGGTGTACTGCATACCCAAAAGGCCTGCTTTCAAAGGTTCAGCTCCTATAAACCTCTCAGATCGTCTGCACCAGGTTCTTCGATGGGCTCTGGGATCTGTTGAGATTTTTTTTAGCAGGCATTGTCCGATATGGTATGGTTTTGGGTGTGGTTTGAAACCCTTGGAGCGTTTCTCTTATATAGCCTCAGTTGTTTACCCCTTGACATCCATTCCCTTGATCGCGTATTGTACCTTGCCAGCTATCTGCCTCCTTACTGGAAAGTTCATTGTTCCCGAGGTAACGTGCTCTTTCTTTTTCCTCTCTACAATCAGCCAGGACAAGTACTTACAAATAAATATTGGCATTTAATGGCTGCAATCATCTACATTTTTCTTGCCTCATCATGGGAGTAAATGTACACGGTTATATGGCTGCAATCCTTTTTTCTTTTGCAAACTTTTGATGTTTTATTGACTATCAAACCGGTTTTTTCTTTTTTTAAAAAAATTCAGTTGCATCTCAAGCTTGCATTTGTTTTGTACCACATCTCCTTCCCTCATTTTTTAATATTAAAATTTCAATAAATTTTACCCTGAACTACAATTTACTTGAGTTTAACGCTCTGCATCCTACCACCGAAGAAATAATTTGAAGCTGGCCTTCAACTGCTTGAGAACATGATTTGACTGCTTAAATTGTAGCTCTATAATGCCATCAACCAGGGCTTCCTTAATAGTGATGCCCATGAAAGTTATTCATGAGGAATGCATTCCTGATCTTGGAAACTAGAACATCACTTGGGGCCATATCAGGCATTTTAGAGCTTTGAGCTGACACTTGTTTGTTGTGTGCAGATTAGCAACTTTGCCAGCTTAATATTCATGGCCCTTTTCATATCGATAGCTGCAACAAGCATCATTGAAATGCAATGGGGAGGTGTTGGCATTCATGACTGGTGGAGAAATGAGCAGTTTTGGGTTATTGGTGGTGTCTCATCACACCTATTTGCTCTCATCCAGGGTCTGCTTAAGGTTTTAGCTGGAGTTAACACAAACTTCACAGTTACCTCCAAGGGGGCAGATGATGGGGAGTTTTCTGAGCTCTATGTCTTCAAGTGGACATCTTTGTTGATCCCTCCGTTGACCTTGTTAATCATAAACATAATTGGAGTTATAATAGGGGTTGCAGATGCCATCAGTAATGGTTACGATTCATGGGGTCCACTATTCGGTAAGCTGTTTTTCGCCTTCTGGGTCATTGTCCATCTTTACCCATTCCTCAAGGGGTTCTTGGGAAAACAGGACAGGCTTCCAACCATCATTCTTGTCTGGTCAATACTTTTAGCTTCAATTTTCTCCCTTCTATGGGCTCGAGTCAACCCATTTGTGTCAAAAGGTGACGTTATATTAGAACTTTGTGGTTTGGATTGTGACTGAGATGAGATACACCGTACAGAAAGTTTAGACGGTTTAAGTTTCATGTAGAAAGGCTGTTTGATAATTGCTTAAGCAGGCTACGTTTCTTTGGTTGAAGATGAAGACGAAGGCATTATATAACACGGTCTTGTTGCTCACGAGAAACGTCATGCTAGAAAATGATAAGCCACAAAGGAAAATCGTGGCAGGCAGGTTGTTTGTAGATACAATAGGATTGGGATTTGACATGGATATTTGTTTTGCCATGTATTTTTAATTCTTTTGATACATGTGGATTCTGTTGATTGAAGTGTTTGAGCTCATAAGATGTCTGTAATCCCAAGTGAACATAAAGTTTTAGTTTCATTCATAATTTATATGCCCTTATTACCAAGGGACTTTCATACAAAGTTTCATCTTAACTCTTAGCCTTATTACCTCATTTATGCGAGAGATGGTTTCACTAGTTTCCAATTGAAATTGGGATTGAATTTTACATTCTCTTTTGCTTTAAACATTGCGGCTGTCAAGTGAGGACATTGATAAGATAAGTATTTGATCTGCCAAGCCTATAAATATGATTTGTTGCGAAGCCCTAAAGCCTGTCAACTTGGTTCATTCCCGAAATAGAACTCATGTTTATAGCATTACTCTTTTCATTGTTTTAAAGAGTCCTTGTATGCTATAACGTTGTGCTGTTTAAATAAGAAAATCAAAAATTTCTTTCCTGATGGCCACAACTTTGTAGTCTGACTTGTTTTGTTCATTTCTATTTATTTATATTCTTGCATTATCGTAATATCATTTTGGTAAACGCTAAAAACAGAATTTCAAGATACTTTCTTGAAGTCACTGCAGATCTCATAATAATGCCAATCAACATACAGAACTTGGGAAAACAATAAACATTTCACAGACGTGTTTAGAAAATAGAAGTCACCAAATTCTCTGAAGTTCATAAAGACATACTCAGTAGTTTACATTACAAATCCCCACCCACAAAGAATATAATATGTTACTGTGCTACTCACAATTCACAACCATGAGATCGTCACATGCTGACAAGATATCAGCTTTTCATATCTCTGAACATGAAAGCTACATCAGTTTTACAATAACCACAATCCTAAAAACACTACTAAATCATCAACTAAGTTGTTAGATTAACAAGCAAGATCTATTTCTTGTGGAGATCCTGTAGAGCCCTTCTGTTTGAGAAGGTTTTTTGTGCTGTGATATTACCTGTTTTTGCTGTCTTGGTGTTGCTTAGCACGTTCTCTTTCATATCATGCGCGAGTTGGATACTTGTTCTCTGCATTAAAGTGCTTCTATTGTTCTGTTTTCTGATTGAAGAATTCAACCTCTTAGCTAATAAGGTGTCGACTCCCTTTTTTGCAACTGGACTTTTGTTTCGTGGTGATAGGAGGCTTAGTTCCACTGTCCTTGCACCTTCAGCAGCAGTATCTGTTAAAATAACTAAAAGAAATTAAAACCATTACGTTGAGTCAATACTCTATTGTTACAAATTTCCTTACTGACAGTGCAGAAGTACCTCTAAAAGTAGCTGAATTTGTACTGTCAAACTTGGAAGATTCATTTTTATCATTCTTGTCACCAGGAGTGCCATCGATGATTGCAAGCGCGTCCTCTTGCTCTCTTGAACACTTGCCACTTTCACAGGTAGGCTCAATTGGATCAGAAGGGAGGGTGGATTTGAGCTCTGGAACTTCCTCTGCCATCTCATGCTCACGAAGTTGCTCTTCGGTAACTTGTGGAGTTACTTGTTCTGTTATCATCACCTCCCTTGCATCCTCACTTACCATGTTAGTAGTTTCCAAGGCCCCTCCATCTGAATTTTCAATTTTGTCTTGTTCACCAGGTCCCGAAGCATTCATCTCACGAACAGCGGAAATGTGTGATTCAACATTGACCTCTGGCAGTGATATAGAAACAAATTGGTGAGTGGCAAATTTTGCTCTCATATTCTGAAATAAGTTGAAAAATTATTACCTGTTGTAACTTATACACGACTTACCAGAGTTGGAAGAAGCTTTAACTGAGGAAACAACAGAACGATCAACAGCCATTTCAGGTTCTAATATAAAGGCAACATTTAAACTTTCCAAATCCTCTATTTCCTTGGAGTTACCTGCAGCGACAACCTCGTCATCAAAACATTGTAATCCATTTGCTTCCACCGTCTCTGCCGCACATGAGTTAACATTGTCTACAGAAGTGGCTTCAGTTGCAGCACCTTCATGCTCATCTGGTTGCTCAACAAGAACTTCCCGAGGTATTCTTCTTCCGCCACTGGTTGCAGCAACCTCTGTCAACACCACCTCTTCTGAAGCAGCATATGATTTATCCATGTGATTCTCGCTATCAATAGACTCTTGGTTGATTGCAGACAATCCATTTTTCTTGCTGGATTCATTGCTATAGATGGGTTCATCAGAAACAGCTAGGTGAGTATGATGCTCCTGCTCACCGAGCTGCTTTTCTGTAGCCTGCTGATCAACTTGTTTGTTAGTCATCAAATCTTCTTTCTCCACAGCATCTTCATGATCCTGGGTCATCAAATTGGCTTCGGAGATCACCTCAGCTACTTCTTGGACATCAACTTGATCTCTACTCCCAAAAATCCGGTTCATTTCCCAACTGGTGAGTCGGGGCGAGTCAACATGGAATTCCAAGGATTTATTTTCTGTTATTCCTGGGAAAGTAACGAAACATTAATGGGAATTAATTCTTTAACGCAACAGTCAGATAGAGAAATCATGTTTACCTCATCAAACTTAAACGACACAAAAGAATAAGTACTAATACGTGTCAAGGAATTTAGTAGTGTTACCATAATTGGAATGAACAACAATTGGTGAAAAAGCAGAGCAATCAGCGCTCATTCTAGGTGTCAATGACGAAACATCATATAACTTCTCGATGTCTGCAGTGACAGCCATGTCAAAACGCTTATCTGAATGAACTCCTTCCTCAGCTACTTTGGCAGTGCTTTTTCTTCTGTTGCTGCATGAATGCTCCCTTGAAGTCGAGCAATCACTGCCATTGATGAAACCACTCTCTACTAATGCAACCTTGAAGTCATCAAATTGCTCGATAGGAGTCCTTGCATTATCTTCCATGTCAAAACCATGTATAGAATCCTTTGAGCCTTCACAATCTTTCTGGTCCCTTGAACTCATAGCGTCACTTCCTATAAAATTGATAGAAAGAGCAGTAACTCGTATGATCAAAGAAAAAGAATTTAATGTGCTTATTCAAGGGATTTAGCAAATAAAGTTAAACAAACTATCAATTTTTCAGACCTTTTAAGCAAATATACTTACCAGGAAATGGTATAACACTCGAATGTGAAAAAGTAGCGGCACTTGAAGCCATTTTAGGTTTGTCAAAAGAGGTATCAGCATAGAATTTTCCTTCTGCAGAACTTTTTTCACCCCATTTTCTTCCACTCTTAATTTTCTGTGAAGAAGTTGGTGTTTTCTCAAAGCATTTAGTACCATCCTGAATATTCTGAGAACAAATTTTTGCATTCATGGACACTTCTCCCGCATCATTTGCTGCAACTCTAATGTTTGGACTGGCGTAATTTGAGAAAACATTATCATTCTTATTAGCATTATAATTTCCCACTTCTAGTAAGTGATCATCAATATCCCTTTTAGTAACTTGTGTACCGGCATCAACATTATCTTCCTTCTCAACATCAGAACTATTATCCTTGAAACTTAAAGTTTCAACTACTGCTCCAACATTTTCTTTTTCAGTTGCAGCTATGTCGTTTACAGAAATAAGGTTGTCAGAAGTTACTGAAGCATTTCTTCCCAGTTTTAAAACATTTTCCGCTGTAAAATTGTCAAGATCACCAAACTTTGCTTCATCATGTGGCACAGTGTCCACAATTTCATTTGGTCTTTTACTGAAATCTTCACAATTGGCAGACATGACCTCATTCAAGAATCCTGCAGCCAGACAATTATTGTCTTCGAACTCACCTTTAAATGTCTTATCCGGAATCACTGGGCTATCTGTTACCAATGTCTCTCCATTCTCTGATTCCCCCAAGAAGTCCATCCTTCTCATGGCCATTGTCTTTGTGGCTGTAATGCCAGTACTTCCAACAGAAACATCATGACGTCCCACAACATCCTCTTCAACCAAATGATTAGAATTAACTTGTGCTAAGGCATTAACATCAATGACTTCAGCATCAGAATTTTTGTCATCAGCTTTGAACTCTTCCATCTTCAAGTTGTCAACTTCCTCAATGCACTCAGCTGGCTTTATCATTGCATCAACTGCTATCTCGTTAGGAACTTTGATTTCCTTTGAAATGATCCCTGTCAAACTTGTACTAGCAGTATCATTCACCTGTGAAGCTACCTCCTTGTGGTCACATTTTTCACCAAGCTCAATATTTAGAGCACCCTCTGCATCTTGCTCCTTGACAATGATTGGACACTGCTCAACAATAATATCAGCAGTGCAGTTCCTCTCTCCATCCACGTCTGCATGATCACGAATATTTTTCCGAACAAGTTCTGAACTATTCACTGCAGCAGATTCGTCCAATGGGAATGCTGTCCCACAACTACTATTAACACTAACTTGCAGCTCCAGTCTTTTTACTGAATCACAATCTCCAGTTAGTTGACACAAAAATTTGCCAGAAGTATTGTTGGCATCTGGCGTGTCACCCTCCCCTCCATCTTGCCACTCTTCTAAAGCAAATTGAGTCAAAGACTCTGCTTGTCCTTCTATATTCAAACCATCCTCTGTATCCTCATTAGGCTTTTCTTTCAATTTTTCTTGCATGTCAATTTGCGTTGACAGTTTACCCTTACAGGATGAACTTTTGGTCTCACTACTAGAAACTGCAATAAAGGAATCCTGTAGTTAGGACAAAAGAGAAATATATTTTCTCCCAAAATAAAAGAATAAAAACCATATTCCTTAGCCCATTAAAATACCGTTTCAAATGTATGACAATCGTTTTCTTCTATTTTAAGAGCATTAGTGTTATTGATCATCATTGCAATCTAAGACTTCAATTGATTTTGGCTATAAAAGAACAAAGTGTTAATGAATCTGCCCAAAAACAAAACTATACTCATGAAGATTAACTCCGGAACTCACCTTTTCCATGTTTATTATTACTCTTCAGTAGAGCAAGCTCATTAGGCAAGCTTTTGTCAACAGTACCAGGTGCTGTAACAAAAAGAAGAAACAATTGTTTAAAACAAAAACAAGTCAATACAAAAAAAAAAAAATTCTGCGTGTGCACTCACATTGCAAATTAATGCTAGCAACCAAGGTATTTTGTTGTACATCAGTACCCTTCTCTTCTGTGATAGGCAGACTGGTTTCTTTTTCATCAAAAATTTCACGGATACTATTTCCTCTAGACTCCTCAGAAACACTACCGGGTTCTTGCTCTGAGACTTCACTTTCTTTGTCCACAACATCTTGAGAGTATCCCGCTGATACTCCATTTTCTTTGTTTTTAACATCTTTACCTTCTGTCTCGACTGAAAAAGGAATGGAACTGCTGTCCACTAATAAATTTTCTTCATAGCCCTCATTTATACTCTTTTCACCAATTTGTGATGCCATTTCATTATGAAACGCTTCTTCAGGCTCACTTTTATTAGTTTCACCTCTGCATATGATTTCATTGGACAATTCTATCCCCTTACCAGAAAATTCGTATTGTCCAATATAAATTTTATCGCTTATTTGAAGCATAGTTGACAGAAGAACATTTTGAGTCTCACCCTTGTTCACTTCTGCACATTACACAAAAGGAGAAAATTAAAAAAGATGCTCCAGGAAATCAAAGCACGTAGCTAGGGATATGAATTAACCTGCCAAAGCATCATTGCTTGCTATAAGAACATGAACAGGGCTATTATTCATTTTGTTATCAAAACCTGCATTGTCTACAAAGAACAAATAATCAAATGAAAGGATTGATTGAATGATGACAAACACTTCATTAGAAATTTCAACTTTTGAGTGTCTAAAACGTCACATAAAAAGGGAAAGCTTTAATAAGGAATATTGCTGACCTTCACTTTCTAATGTAGGTTTACAAGGACTTGCTTCTGTAACATTAGCACCACCTGAGATCAATTGGATTTCTGCAGTCCTCCCTGAACCTGTTTCAACAGGAACAAGATGGGATTCTGCTGTAAGTTCTTGCAGCTGAACAGCCCCAAGAAAATTTTCAGAGTGAGAAATTGTTTCTCCAACAAAAGGATCAACTGCATTTATTTCTTCAGCTTCATCCTGCGAAAATGCCCCTTGAATGACTGGTTCAGCAGCAGTCTCTTTCGCATCTTCGAAATGTACTAGGCTGTCAAACTCTTGAACCAAAGTTCCTTCATCTTTGTTTGAATTGTCGTCCACATTATCACTTCCATGGTTTTTGTTTTTTCCCATTGATGGCTCTTCTGCTTCGAGTACTGTCCCCACGTCCCCAATATTTGAAGGTTCAGCTGCACGTTTTTATACACAAAGGGACTAAGAAAAGAAATGTGATATAGTCATTAACACAACAAAAGCAAATCATAAATATCACTAACCCAAATCATCTGATTGATTGGCAGGAGAGAGGCCATCGGTCATTTCAGAAGAAATCAGATTGCCAGCATTATTTTTCATTTTGATAACTTCCAGGTCAAAATTCACAGAAGTATCTACTGTGTTCTCTATGTCAGAATTAATAGTGGAAACCTCAACAGAACTTGGTTGATTCTCTTCGCTAAACTTCCCCTGATGAGTCTTCCTCTTCTTATTAGAACTTTCAAGAACTTGTCCGCCGCCGTTCGCATCGAGGTTGTTTTTAATAATTCCAGATTCTGACCCTGACAATCTAACATCTATAATTGGTGGTTCTTCTGGAGCCGAAAGGTTATCAGAAGATGGAACCTCCTCCACCATACTAGGCATTCTAGATCTACTGGAATGCTTCTTTTCAAGAACTTCACCACCTGTTGGTGCCGCAGGTTCGACCAAATTAACTTGGGAGGTGTTACGTGCAGATCGCCTCAGAGGTTTTTCTGCAAAAGTTTTGCGCTTGCTCATTTTAGTATCTTCATCCTGAATTTGCTCTTGCCTTCGCTTCTGTGGCCCACCCATTTCCCCATCACAGGTAATTCCACCAACTTTAGAAGAGTTAGCACTTGAGTGGTTTCTAGAAGCATTTCGATTAGACCTCTTCTTATAATCTTTGGTCAAATTATCTGCCTGTCCAACAATTTGATGAGCTTCCAACTCTCTATCAATTGAAACAGTGGATTTGAACATCATAGTTTCACTTTCTTCTGCAGAAGCTTCCTCCGCATATTTTGATTGCGACCTTGTTAAGCGATTGATACTTTTAAATCTTTCAGAATTCCTACTGTCCTCATCCTTTTTAACATTTTCTTTTCCTTTTTGTTCTTGCAAAACCTTCTGTGGTTCAGCACCATCCGCAGCATTTCGACTAGACCTTCTTAAGGGTTTTTCTGTCAAATAAACATTTTTTTGTCCAACATTTTGATCAGCTTCCACCTCTCCTTCAGTTGAAACAATAGAGATATTACGTCTGGTTCTCCTCGATGGTCTAGCGCGAACATCCTTAACCTCCTCAAATGCTTTACAAGGTTCTTCAGTTGCGTCAAGTTCTGAAGCTACTTCTACATCATTTTTCCTTGATCGTTTCCTGACCCCTTTTTTCTTCCCAATTTCATCACTCTCCCGCTTACCCTTCTCGACCACAATAGATTTCCGCCGAGAAGTATATCTGCCAAGACCCTTAGAAGGTTCTTCGAGCTGATAAGTGTCTTCAGTTTTACTTTCAGCTGCAGAAGCTTTCCCTGCAGTTTTCGCTCGAGACCTTGTGCTCCTTTCAACACCTTTAACTTGTCTTGAATTCCCACTCACCATTTCAGAACATTCATCCTTTGTAACACTCCGTTCTGTTTGCCGCAAAATCCTACACGATTCAGTACCATGCATAGCAACCTGAGCACGGGATCGTGTAGACTTTACACCAATCTCCGATATCTTTTTAAGTTTAGCATCTTCCCCATCAACAACATTGTCTTCAGATACTTCATTTTCATTCTTTACCATCTCCGAACTTCTTCGCGTCATATTCTTCCTTGAAACCACCAAATCTCTTTCAACCGTTACCCCTCTACTTCGCAACTGTCTTCTATTCAATCCTCCATTTCCATTATCATCATACTCAACTGCACTTTTCACCTCCATGGTTCCATCTTTCACATCTCTTCTCGCTCTCTTCTTCCCGACAATAGGAGGCGAACAAACTTCATTTTCAACAACTTGACTCTGTTTCTTCGACAAGGATTTCACTGTTGCGGTCCTTCTCGCTGGACGTCTACACCCAGAAATCTCATAAATAAATGTTTCATTTTCAGGACTAAATCTAACTTTCTTCATAACCTTAAAAACCTTTTTCGTGCTTGACTTCTTCGACGAAACAGGTTTGTTCTCCTGTGTAACATAAAGGAATTAGAGCCAATTCCATGTATTTCACTGCATTTAACACAAAAGTAAAGAGAAACGACTGTTCTTAACCRAAAACTTCCAACTCTGAAAATTAACCAAAAAACAGTAATTTTCATTTTCAATTTCACTTCTGATTAGCTTCTATTGTTTCCAGGCAACCAAAAATAATTAAATTCTAATAAAAAATTAAATGCAAAATCTCTATCTCTACAGCTCGACTCATAACATTTCCTTTTAGAAAATAAATACAAAGATACATGTCCGAAAATTCCGGTTCTGTTTTTCATTTCCTCCACTTTCTCAGTAACCAAACAGACCACAAACAACATAATTTAAAAAAAAATGACAAAAATTACAGAAAAGATTCAGGAATTTAGACTGAGGGAAAACAAACCTTGAGAATCGAAGATAACCGATCCGCCATCTCACGATTCGACAAATTGGCCGGTACGCCATGCCGTTTGCACAGCGCTTGAAGTTGCTTTCTATTCATGCAATGGTAATCCATGATCTCTTCTCCCTCAGTTCCACTGCCATTCAACGAAAATTTGAAAGAAAACTAACAAGAAATCACTATAAGAAGTTAAAAAGCTTTTTGAAACTCTTTAAAGAGGACGCTTCAGCTCCAAAAAAATTTGAATTGGCGTTTACCGTTCAAATCCAGCGGCTTTTCCCGCTCTTTGGGACGATGTCGTATTTTGAATTCACTTATACGTTCTTCGTTATAGGTAAGGTATCTCAACTCGCTTCTTCTATTTGCCATGTCGTGCAATAAGGGTATGATGGTAATTGTACAGAGTGGGGAGTGAACAGTAGAGCGAGTTTGTTGTTTTGAGTGATGTCGCGAGTGGGCGTTAAAGATTTCTCTAATTGTTAAGACTACGTGTAAGAATTCTGCCCGTGAGGTTTAGGCCGTCGGATGGTTGACATGGAGGATGATTTGGTCCGGATCAGATGATTCTGAAACGTGAGGAAGGAAAAGTGCGCGGCCACATGCAACATCAGTAAAGAGCTTCATAGAAATTTGAGAGTGGCTTGAAGTCCAATGTTCATGTTAACGCCCAACGAGAGCTGGACATTTATTCATTAAAGGGTAACTTTCATAAATTTATTATAAAAAATGCTCTTAAAATAATAAATCATTTTTATCGTANTTAAACATCAATATTATCCTTCACTTTAATCAATCTATAATTACTTTTCGACTTCTGTACAAGATACCCAAAATACTCCTAAAACTAAAAAAAAAAACAAAGCATCACACTTCCACCAATGTCACATAAGCGAACTGGAGCAAAAATATATTTTATCTTTTATTCTTTTAACAATTTTAGGTAAGTACTTCCATGTCTCTTTAGCTATTTTTACTCTTTTATTATAAAGATTTATTATCTTAATAAAGAAATGAATAAATTGTTATTGGAACTTAGCAGGGATGAGATTTCTTCACTATCATCTGTATGTGAGATTTTTTCACTATCATCTGTATGTGAGATTTCNTTCACTATCATCTGTATGTGAGATTTCTTTACTGAAATTTGGTCAAATCAAGTGATAAGCAATTAGTTATAAAAATAAAAGGAAATTTTGAAAAAATAGTCAGATATGAGTGTGGTTAAGGAAAAATAGTGATGCTCAATAATTTTTGGTTTCTCTAACCAACCTCACCTAGATAGTCAATTTTGCCCTCACTTATGTAATATATGTTATTTCCCTCTCCGATATTCAAACCGTCTTAACAGACATTATTACCACTCCCATTACGGGCCAACCTCTAGGCTCAAGAGTCAATATTTTTTACAAATATTATTTCGAATCTAAATCCAATATTTGTTTTTGTTATTGTTTTAATTTTCTCTAGTGGATTAAAAAAAATTTAGAGGAGAATAGGCTAATAAATAGACAAAGGACATTTTTTAACAGTAGAAGTGNAGGATGACTAGCTCTAAATCTGACCATATCTCCAAATTTCCCAAAATAAATTGTAAATGTAAAATTATTGTATGGAAGTAGTAGTTAATTACTTCTATTATTGTAAGGATATTTACAATGATCTTTTTGAAAATTTAAATCTTGAAAAATAGTTTAAAATTCTATTTCAGTTATTTAAAATAAAAAATTCATATTTTATCCATTTCCCCACAAACCCCAACTTGTAGAACTCACTCTTCAGTAACATTTTTCCGTATATTATAACTAAACCTCAAGATTATATTGTAATTTCTCCTTTAAAGTATAATATAATTCTTTTTTTTTTCCTAATATTACGCCCAATTTTACTCGTTTATGAAGTATGTTGCAAACATGAAAGAGATCAAAAACAACTTTTTAGTAAGGAAACAGATGGTTGCAATATTTGTTGAAAAACTAAAATGCCTATTATGATGTTTGCCATGAATCATAAAAGCGCTTCCTGCAAAGCAGCCGAGGGAGATGTGATACACTTGAAACCTCTCTTCATTTAGTTTAAAGCAAAAGCAGGTCAACTAAAGAAAATATTAGATAAGAACCCGAACATAAGATTAAAAAATGCTCAAACGAATAAGGCCTTTTTTTTTGTCCCAAACGCACCCTAACAAAAGGCTCTGTTTGGAAGTCAAAAGATTTGGAGAATGGAAAGAACAAATGGTATAACCTAATTTTAATCAATTCCAAACACCTCTACTTTCAAATCCCTAACCCTTTTTCCCAAAATCCAAACAAGTATTCATAAATCAGTTTAATTTGGTGAAGGAAAAGTCAGAAATCTCGTGTGGAAAAGTGCCGCTCATAGCACCATTAAAAGTATGGAGCTGCGTTAGCACGCTAATTTCATCATTCTCTTTCTCCATACACACCAAACAAAGAATAACACACAAACAAACCCTAATCGTCACCTTAGCGCAACTCCGTGAGAAATCTTTGCGTCTGCGTCGCTGAGTCGGCTTGGGAATGTTGGGGCCAATTTATAGTGGCGCTGAATGTCGTTTTAACCCTAAACAAGAAGTGGAACCTTTTAGGCTGAATTAAGCAGCCGCATCGGCATAATGGGCTCAGTTTAATTGGGCTGCAAACCCATATTCAAGCCCAAAGTTGATGCAGTATCATAATTTTTTAGCTACATTACAAAAAGGTCCCTTCCACAGTGACCCAACCAGCCCCTTATTGTAAAATAATTTGGACACAATGGTAATATAAGTAATACAGCAAAAATTAGGGGTAGGATTGTATATTCAGGTATTATATAAACATCATCAGCTAGGGTTTTAGCCTCTCAGCACTTTGAGCAACAGGAGTTAGTCGCCGCAGCAGCTCAGGTTTTCTCTCTTTCTTTCTCTGTTTGGTTTCCGAGAAAGTGATGATATGATAAGGAAAATGAAGTTTTGATTCTGTTTCTGTTGCTACATTAAGATTTTAATCATTGGAGAATTTTCGTTCGGTTTCTCACTAACCAAACAAAAATGAGAAACTATTCAGTCTTATATTTGAAATACATTTGTGATTAGCAACTTCATTTTATGGTGAGCATATTTATTATGAATCAGTTGGATTTGAGTGGTGGCCGTTTTGGATTTATGGCTAACTTTTGTTGTGTTCTCTCAATGTTGTTTTTAAAGGTGGTTTTATATTGCTTGAATTCTTTCATTAATTTTGTTGATATTTTGCTCGTAATACTGATTCTCTTATTATTGTTTTTTTTATATTGAGTTTATGTTGAATATATTGGTTTGTTTTTCTAGGACAAATATTTATTAATGTTTGTCTGTTGATGTTGCAGAGGAGAATAATGTCTCACAGGAAATTTGAGCACCCAAGGCATGGGTCACTTGGATTTCTTCCAAGGAAGCGTGCTGCTCGTCACAGAGGAAAAGGTAGAATAGAATGGATAATCCTTTTTATTTCTTTGAACTGCTGACAGTTTTATCTTAGCTCATAGTTCTGTCTTTATTATTTAAATTCTATTATCAAGCTAAGATTGATCTTATCAGTGTGATCTGAGGTTTTGATTAACATTGTAGGTGATGTTTTTGTGTCATTTCATAGATTCTGAGACCAGTTTCAAACTTTTCTAACTTGAGTTTGCTATAAGGGGGTGAGGGATATATGGGTTAACAAAATATATGTTTGCCTGGATATCAATTTTTCTCTTCTAATATTTATTATATATTTCCGCAGTGAAGGCTTTTCCCAAGGATGATCCAAGCAAGCCTTGCAGGCTCACTGCTTTTCTGGGATACAAGGCTGGAATGACCCATATTGTCAGGGATGTTGAGAAACCTGGATCTAGTAAGTCAGTGGCTCTGTTGATTAAAATCTATTATCCATAATACAAATGTATTTTCTCTAAACAATATTTTTCTTTTTTCTTAGAGCTTCATAAGAAGGAGGCTTGCGAGGCTGTCACCATTGTTGAAACTCCACCAATGGTAGTTGTTGGAGTTGTGGGATATGTCAAAACTCCACGTGGTCTCCGCTCTTTGAACACCGTATGGGCTCAGCATCTGAGTGAGGAAGTGAGAAGAAGGTTCTACAAGAACTGGGCCAAGTCCAAGAAGAAGGCTTTCACAAAATACTCAAAGCAGTATGAGTCAGAAGATGGAAAGAAAAGCATCCAAGCACAGCTGGAGAAGATGAAGAAATATGCAACTGTTGTTCGAGTTTTGGCTCACACTCAGGTAATAATCCATGATTTGTGAAGTGCATCTTAACTATCTGTGTTCTTATGGCAGCTCCATTTTTGGTGCTGTTACCTTTAATTTTGGTGTCATTTTGATATTATTTTAGGTTCGTAGTTACCAGTATATCATTGTAAGAATACCATTATAAGGTTTTGGGTTTTGTTTCAACAAAGTAGTTGGGTAACTGACCAATTTTAAAAGATAATGCATTATACACATAATCTGTATATTGATTAGTATTACTCATGTTCAGCCACTATTATTTAATCATCTGGCAGGATTCTATTGATCCATGGATCTACTTTCTTTAGTCCTTCATAATGCACTAGTACTAATACATCAAAATTTTTTAATTAATGTTTTACAGATTAGGAAAATGAAGGGTTTGAAGCAGAAGAAAGCACACCTGATGGAGATCCAAGTTAATGGTGGGACTATTGCTCAAAAAGTGGACTTCGCATATGGCTTCTTTGAAAAGCAAATCCCAGTTGATGCAGTTTTCCAGAAGGATGAGATGATTGATATCATTGGTGTCACTAAGGGTAAGGGTTATGAAGGTGTTGTCACCCGTTGGGGTGTCACTCGCCTTCCTCGCAAGACCCACAGGGGTCTGCGTAAGGTGGCTTGTATTGGTGCCTGGCATCCTGCTAGAGTCTCGTTCACAGTTGCCAGGGCTGGTCAGAATGGATATCATCACCGAACTGAGATGAACAAGAAGATTTACAAGCTTGGCAAGTGCGGACAGGAGTCCCATTCTGCTATGACCGAATATGACCAGTTAGTTTCCTGTCTCTTAACGAATTAAAATCTTTCTTAAAGTATTATCTTAGCTGGTCAGGTTCATTAAAAGTTAACTTGGGCCTCAGCAGGTTCATTTGAGGCACCTTGATTTATTTCTTTAGCCTTGGCAAAATTTGCTCGAATTTGACAGATCATAGAATCTGTAAAATATATCTTCTATATGATCTTGTTATTGGCATACTGGGGATTTGTTCTCTGATTTTAATGTCTTCTGGCATGAATGATGTTTCAGGACTGAGAAGGATGTTACTCCAATGGGTGGATTCCCTCACTATGGTGTAGTAAAGGATGATTATATTATGATCAAGGGATGCTGTGTCGGACCTAAGAAGAGGGTAGTTACACTCCGCCAGTCACTGCTCACACAGACATCTCGTTTGGCTCTTGAGGAAATCAAACTCAAGTTCATTGATACCTCCTCAAAGTTTGGTCATGGTCGTTTCCAGACAACACAGGAGAAACAGAAGTTCTATGGACGCATGAAGGCTTGATTATGCAAAGAAGTCAGGAATTTTGGGCCATCATAGTAAAACTTAGGCATGCTTCAAGTGTTTTTGTTTTTGACATTCTCTCTTAAGACAGTTTTTTGGTCATGCTTTATTTATTTTGTTTTTCAAACCAACGAGGATTTCCAACATTATTGATCATGTTATGATTGCCGATTATTTTCTTACTCCATTTTTGGATTTTTTGTTGCCGGGATCTGAGTGTTTAAATCTTGGTCATTTTTGGTACCCTATTTCCCCTTTAATCTGCCTTGTTTCACTTGATTTGGTCTCCCCAGCAAGAATCATCCCGTGGTCATAACTTCTGTTAGGATATGATTAGATGAATTTTAGCTTTTTAGTCTAAAAGTTGTTGATTTGATTCATATTCTTCTAACCCCTTTAAAATTTCTCCGACTGGTAAAGCATCTCCAGTTACGTAAGAGACTAGAGTATGCTCACCCTCACTTTTTTCTCTAGAAATATTCTAGTGAGTTAAGGTTTCAGAATTTATCCAATCTACTTAAAACGAGTAATAATAGGGAATATTGATGTTTAGACCCAGAAAAGAAAAATTGAGAAGTCCTTGTATATCTCATTTGAATTTAAAATTAGTATTGTATCTTTAAAATTTAACTTCAATTAGTTATACTTAATGGAGTTATAGTAAAAATTTAAAATAAATATATAAATATCTTAGTAACATATTTAAAAATAATAAAATTTACTATTATAAAATAGTATAAAGGTCTTTATTTTTAATAATTCTTTGAAATTAATTAATATTGTGAGAGTATTATTAATATTTTATTTATTAAAATAATATAAAATTTTAAAAATTTATAAAGAAAATAATGAAGATATATTTTATATATTAAATAATTTTTATAAATTTAAACAATTTACTAAATAATTACTAAATAATTTTACTTATTGAATTTATTTAGTTTTTAATAAATAATTTACTTGCTTAATTTATTAAAATTTTTTAGTAAATTAATGAATTTTAAAAATTTTATTTAATAAATAAAATATCATAAAATAATATAAAGACTTCATTTTTTTATAATTTTTTAAACTAATTAATATTATGAGGGTATTATTGAAATTTTATTTATTAAAATAATATCAAATATTTAAAAATTAATGAAAAATATTATAAGAATTAAAAAAATAACAAAAATATATTTTATTTACTAAATAATATTTATAAATTTCGTTAATTTACTAAATAATTTTAATAAATTAATCATGTAAATTATTTACTAAAAATTAAATAAATCTAATAAATGAGATTATTTAGTAAATTGTTTAAATTTATAAAAATTATTTAGTATATGAAATATATCTTTATTATTCTCTTTGTAAATTTTTAAATATTTTATATTATTTTATTATTTTAATAAATAAAATATCAATAATGTCCTCATAATATTAATTAGTTTTAAAGAATTATAAAAAATAGAGGTATTTATGTTACTTTATAATTATTAGGATGAATTTTGTTAGTTTTAAATATATCAGAAGGTTGTTTATGTATTTATCGTAAATTTTTACTGTAATATCGTTAAGTATAACTAATGGAAGGTAAATCTTGGGGGGTCAATGTTAGTTTTAGATTTAGGTGGGATATGGGTAAGGACTTTTCAATTTTCTTGGCGTCTAAATGTCAATATCCCATAATAAAAGGGTCATACCACAATACATGCAGGATGCATGCATTTTTTATTTGTTTGTAAAATAAAAAAAGTGCGTGTAAATATTTCTTTTTAATTGGGAGGACTAAGTTGAGTAAAATCTAATGTGAGAGTCGAGAAGGAAACATCTATTTCTTGTGGAATAATAGTAAACATTTATTTCTTGGCGGAATAATCTTATTTTCATAAAATTTGTATTATGATTTTTATATTATAAATAATATTATCTGGTTTAGAATTAAATTATCATGTAAATGATAATTTAAGAAATCTATTTCTTGACTGATAATGATAGACATTTATTTCTTGATGAATAGTCTTCAATTACGTTACTTTTACACTTTTTTTTTTCCTTGACGATGAAGAATATTTAGAGGCTTTTTCTTCCAGGAAACTTCTTGGAAACTACTCCTATTACCAAGTCAACATTTGGATCGGGTGAAGTCAACTAAGAAATATTTTCTTAAACATTTCTGCAACAGAAATAGCGTTATTTATAAGCAAAGAAGAGATCAACACGAATAATCGTACACCAAAAGAAGAGATTAAGATTTCCTGCAACTGAAAGCTTTGATTGTAGTAGAAGAGCTATTTTTGCTCTATCGGGAAAAACATGGAGAAGATTTCTGCTACCACTTGTACCAATTCCAGGGCTTCAAGGATTGACCTTGTTTGCCAGTATCGGCTTACCAAGAAATATTCTCAATTTTCTTTTCTAAGCATCGACAGCAAATCAGGCGCTATCAGCGTCAATCCTGAACTGAGTTTCTCCACCAACAACTCTGTCCAGGTCGTTTCTTCATGCAACGGATGGCTTCTCTTGACCAGTAAAAACAGAAATCAGCTTAGCTATCATGTGTTCAATCCCCTCACGAACAAGACCTCCAGCCTTCCCCAACCCTGCATCAACTGCCGTGTTGTTGTCAGGTCTGGCTTGGCTGCGGCTTCTGAGAAGAACCATTTCCAGGTTGTGCTTGTGCTTGTGCATACTTCTCCAAGCTTGGAAGTGGAGATCTTCTCTTCTGAAACTGGTAAGTGGAAAAGGCACACACCCACCAATCTGTTTCTGCCTCTTCGTGCAAAACGTCTGTTTCCGGAGCTTACAGTGCCACCTCTGTACTCAAATGGTGCCATCCATTGGGAAGTACTTGGACACTTGCTGGTCTGTAATGTTCAAAATAGTCACTGTGAACTGATAACCCTGCCTAATGTATCTGATGATCCTCGCCATCGATCATCAAAAGTTTTTCAGAGATGCTTGTGGGAATCAGAAGGGAGAGTTCACTACTGTTATAATGATAGTGAAGGAATTCATACTTGGTACCTTCTTAATGAGCAGGATCTTGAATACTATTCCAAGTATAGCAACATTGATGGCAAAAAGTTCAAGTGGGCATTAGCAGATAGTCTTAATCATCATACCTTGATGAAGAATCGTCCGAAAATTTTCCAGGGCTGGAACAAGTGGAAGCCTCATACCCAAATTTTCCAGGCTTCGAGTAAGTGGAAGCCTCAGAACCTATCTCCATTTGCGTACAATGAAGCTTCTCAGACCATGTACATGCGGCTTCCAGGAGTTGTCATTTCTTACAATACAAAGAGCAGAGCGATGGAGGAAGTTTTCACTTTCAAAGTTCCAAGCAAAGATGATGATTGCTCATTTTTTCCCTTTGTTTATGGTGGCGACCAGGGTAACTTGCAGTATGTAGGTAAACCATCAGAAGCCAAACTAAAGGTTGATTTAAAGAAGTTATAAGTTCTTTGTCTTTCTAGATAAGATTTATAGGGAAAATTTTGTTAAACTACATTTTTGATTTCATTTCCATATGTGGCTTAGGATTTGAGTATGATTAAGTGTTGCAGTAAGATTCAGGGGGAATTTTAACTTTGTCTTATTATTTCCCTCAATTTTATGTACAAGTTGTTCACAGATAATGTTGTTTATATATGTACAAGTATAGATATAAACTTCTTGGTTTTGTGTAACAAGTTGAAAAGGGAATGAGGTAACAAGATGTAGCTCTGAAAGTTTAACATCTTTTTGTTCTTTGATTTTGATTTTGTTATTGCCAATTTGTTTTGATTGTTTAAGTAACCCACAAAGATTATTCAATCGAAAGCAAGAGCTATTACCACTTAATCCAACCCTTAGGATTTTGAACTTGGATAGGATTAAGATTTTGTTTGATCAAATAATCTAGAAAGAGAGCTCTATAATTTCAGATTTCTTCACACACCTTATTTGCCATTAGTTTTACTGTTAAGTGATCAAGTTGATTGTTATTGGGCATCGGGATGACAAAATTACCTGCAAATATACATGTCTGCTGAATACACGTTTTTCTTAACCATTTCACCACCACCAGCATGCAACTCTGTACAGGAAAGCTCATTTCTCCTCCATTTGTGATTGCTTCATTGCTATAAAGGTCCAAACTTCCATCAATATCATTAGCTTCTTCCATTGTAATAGACTTCTATGGGTTTACCTTAGATTGTCAATCTATTTTTTATATTTTTCTACACTATTTTTTTACTCTAATTTTCTAGGTTATTTGCCTTGCATATACTCATATTGATTAGTGTCCCATAGGTGACAACACTAGGTTTGAATTTACATAACTCAGGTCTTGTAACATTCTCATATTTAGTAATGAAATTGTAACAAAGCACACATGGCGCATCTGGCTGTAGCCATAACCCCATTTCTATTGCAACAAAAGAAATGTTATAGGCTTTGTGGGTTGACCCGATAGAAGGCGAGTCGGTCGTCTTTATTGACTTGGTTAAGCATGGTCGAGGGAATACAACACTTAATTGCTACATTGGATTGTTCATGATGAATGTCAAAAATTTAAGTTACAATAATTTACATAAAATTTGTTCACAGAATATTACTCTAATTTAAAGTTATTATCTTAAACTATGTAATAATCGCATCTACAGAGATATTTTATAGTATTAGAATAAGATAATTGTTTTCCAAAGCTTAAGACTAAAACGAGAAATAGGTTCACAAAATCTCCCTTAACGTTTTATCCAAAATAAACAATTACAACTATATGTAAAGTCTCCCAAACTTGAGTCAATGCTCAAGGTCTCATGGCCAACAACCGATAATCAACGATCAGAAATTCTTGGAGCACTTTCTAATACATGTTTAATTTAAGTGTTAATTAGCTGTCTCTCTTGATTATTTTAAGTCCTTGCCAGAGGTATTCTTTGAGGCAGGCTGTATTCACATTTAGATTATTTTAAAAAATTAAAAAA
>JANLJB010001831.1:38332-60164 GCA_026212285.1 Bursera cuneata | reverse complement strand
CGGATTTTATACCTAGTTTAATATAATTAGAGGAATGAATTCAAAAGATTAATTATATTAATTAAAGTTTACGATGTAACAATCATGTAATAATGTCTTATAAGTTTTTATAAGTTTGTATGAAGAGAGTTTGTAAGTGCAGTGTTATTCTTTTTATTTGTTACAAGGGTAGTGCTGCACTTGAAAATTTTCCATACCAACACAACACACAAACTGAGGTAATATATATTGTATGATTGTCACATCATGAGTCTTAATAAATATAATTAATTTTTTAAATTTATTCATCTAATCATATCATGTTGTATCAGTTTATATACTTAATTTTATAATTACAAATATAATATTATTAATGCTATATACATTTAAATTATTTCCATATTTATGCTTTCTAATAACAAACTATCTCTAATCTTCTTATAATAATCATGTTAGAAGAATGTTTAAGGAATGTTTAGTAAAAGAATTACCTCAATATTTTTGTTGTTATAATCGAATACAAAGACACAAAAAAATATTATCATGTTATAATTTAAAAGTACATTAACTTTTAAACTATTATCATTACTAAAAAATGATTAAAGTTAATTAAATCAGTCATTTAGAAAGTTGGAAAGCAACAAAATATAGCATATCAAAAACCAGATAAAGAAAATGGATTTGTTGCTATGAATTATTATTATTATTTAACACAAATACTCTTCAGTGCATAAAATATATGGATAAATATATTCAAGACTTTAATATATATATATATAACTTTAGTAGCAGAAAAAAAAACAATTAAAAGTTTTTAGAACACATTTGTTTGGACTTATCTATTGATCAAAAAGCGTTGTTTTAATAGTAAAAGAATAATTCTAGACTTATTACAAATTTTGTATACAACTAATATGACATAAAATGAGTAGATGAGTGAAATAAAATCAATTTAATAATAAATATTAAGGAATAATCATATGTCAATTAGATATCTGAGAGGGAGCACACCTTTAAGTTCAAGGCTTTCACCATTAGACTACACACTTAAGGTTCAAAATTTGAGACTTTCCTATAAACAACTAAAGAGACGTTAATGTATTTGATTTACTTTTGAAATGTTATATTAAATTACTTTTTTTTTTTTTAAGAAACTGCAACACATATTAATTTAATTACTGGGGATCGAAGATTAAATTTACATATGGATGAAATTGTGAACTACTATTTATTGATCAACATATACATCAACAATCATTTTTCCTTATTATAAGGTTTTCTATGCATTGATTATAATGAATATGATATGGAACTCTGACGATGGAATTATAAAGTTATTTATTGATCAACATATACATTGTTCAAGACTTGTATATATGTATACTACATTTAAGGGATGAAATTCGGGATATGATTGCTTATTAAATTATCCAATAATAAATTATGGAATGTATAAGAAATTTTAATAAAAGTACCGAAATCAGTTGAGCAATAGAGTCCACATGCAATCGAGTCAAAACATTGAACCAACTCAAACAGAAAAAAATTTATTGATAATATTATTGATTAAACTCTAATCAAGATGGAAAATTAATTTTCAATTTTAATTCCCATAATTACTTAAAACAAGAATGAGAGACATGTACTCTATATGTATATATATATGCTCAAACTCGATCACTCTTCTCATCCTGATCAGTTCTCAACTTTCGCTCCATTCCAAGAAGACTTCTCTATATTTCTTTNTGCAGTTTATAGTCACCATGAGCTTCTCCAGAATTGCTTCTCATCATCGCCTTAAAAGCAACACCACCGAGAAAGTTATATTCATAATGGGGTCAACTGCCACTGGGAAAACAAAACTATCCATTAACCTAGGCTCTCTTTTCCCTGCGGAAACACTGAAGATGAACGTTGCGGCGTGCCTCACCACTTGCTAGGGTTTGTGAATCCTGACGATGACTTCACAGTCCAAGAATTTTGTCACCACACACTCAGCAGCATTCATCGCATTATATAGAGAAGGTTTGCATTCCGATCATCGTGAGCGGTTCCAACTGGCATATCCACGCTCTTTTGGAGGATGAAACCATAAAATTTCGGGAGAATTTTGATTGTTGTTTCCTATGGATGGATTGGTCACTACCTGTGCTGTACAAGTACGTAGCAAAACGGGTTGATAGGATGGTGGATTCTGGTTTTATTGGATGAAGTTAGAGAAATGTTTGATACTGAGGCAGACTACGCTCGGGGCGCGAGGAGGGCAATCGGGGGGCCGGAGATGCACAAGTACTTCCAAGTTGAGGGTGACACGCTGGTNCAGGGGCGGACCCAGGTGGGGTCACATGGGGTCAAGTGACCCCACTGGGCTTCTATTTGTTTTCAAATTCTTTCAAAGAAATGCTTCTTCCGTGGGCTTCATTAGCTCTTTCTTCCTCAACTCACGTGGATGTACGAAGATTGACAATGTATGGCACTAACACCATCAACACTAATAGAGATTTATACAAGTTTTGGACACCGGATGATAAAGTGGGTTTGTGTCAAAATTTTCAATTTTATCTCCCAAGTTTTGTCTTTTTGTTTTCTTATTTCATGTTTTTATCTTCCTACTTTTATTGTTATTTTTTTTTTATCTATTTCTTGTTGAGTAAGTTTTGAGTAATATTATTATACAAATTGAGTAATAACATTAAAGATTACCCTTCTAATAGATCTTTTCCAATAAAAACATAATTTTTTTAAATGTCCAAGAGTGATGGTTTAAACTAAGAATGATAGAGTATTTTCATTAGCTTATCTATTAATAATATTAACATTAATTTTATCGGCTATCACTGCTATTATAGATGAGTATTTTCAGCAATGAATACTGTAAAGAATTTTTTACGAAATAGAATTAGTGATCAATGGTTAAATGATAGCTTAATAGTGTATATAGAGAATGATATATTTAATAATATTGATAATGAAGTCATTATACAATATTTTCAANAAGATGAAATCTTGTCGAGGACAATTATAAATGTATTAGTTAACGAGAATTTTATTAATACAAATATTTATTTTTATTTATATTTATATTTATGTTAATTGTTACTTTAGACTTTGACCCCACTAAGTTTTATTCCTGGGTCCGCCCCTAACGCTGGTTGATGAAGCTACAGAGAGGAAGTTACTTGAAGAATCTATTGAAGAGATTAAGTAGAATACTTGTAAATTGGTGAATAGGCAGCTTCAGAAGCTTCAATGGCTGAAGAATGAGCGCGGATGGGATATACAAAGGATTGATGCCACTTCTGTGCTTGAGAAAAGTTGGAAAGATGCCAAAGAAGCATGGGAGAACGTCGTGATGAGACCAAGCTTGGCAATTGTTGGTCAATTTTTGAATATATTAGATAAATGAATCAAATCACCATTAATTTCAAAGAAATAAGTCAGTTTTCGTACTCTCAACTTTCTGAGGAACTTGAAGAATTTTTGAAGAAGAATTCTACCAACTGCTACACAGTCTTTATATTAAATATCCGTTTTAATTTGTTCCTGCGCATTGAAAACCAACTTGGATTGTCCCTTTCTCATGTCGATTCTTTTGAAAGCAAAGTTTGAAGATCAGTTAACTACNTATATCAAAATAAATGAATGTTTAATTTGGATTTGAATAAAAATCTTCGAGGTGTGATGAAAGGGTACCGTACCATGATTGATATAACAAGTTTTATTTAATGAAAAAATCTAACCCATTTTGAACCTAATCAAAACACTATTAATTTAACATAACAAATCTTTCTCATATCAATAAAACACTATAATATAAGATATTATATATACTATTATTTAAATAAGTAATGCTATAGAGTTCAAAATTTATATCTCAACTGATATAATATCATATGGATGAGAAGATGAATATATGAAAGTCAAAATAATAAATACTGATAAATCTATTTTATCACTCACATGATATTGCAGATGAGATATAGACTTTGTACCCATAGCATTATTGTAATAAAATATAATAAATCTTTCTCATATACTTTTAATATTTCTTTTGAAATATCGGTGTTTGACCTAGTTTACACGTACCTCAATTAATCTCATAGGACCTACGTGTCGTGCCTCATAATTTTTTCAACACAAATTGATTAATTATTAGATTTTACACTAGGAACGTAGCCCCAAGATGATATACAACACAAGGGTCTCGNTATACATCATACATACCGCTAAATCATTGTTATATTCTTATTGTTAACTGCATACTCTAATTTCTTGTTGTATCTCAAATACGTCTTTAAATCATTGATATGAGATACATATTATATATCACGTTATTTATTATACTAATAAAATTGCTTAATCATCATCTATGTGTGCTTGTACGTAACTTTAATCAACATCATAGTTTCAATACAACAATTAGACGAGCGGGCCGCGTCGTGAAAAACGTGCGTAAAGACAAGAGGGAGTTACGTGGCATCAACTTAAANGGACACGTGTCGGTGCGTGGCGGTGAATTTGAGAGTGGGAGATGGGAAGAAGCGTCGTCGTTCACGTCAGCAGTCCAAGTGCGCAAATTTTGGATTAGGTTTTTGATTGGCAATATTTGATTCCAAGTCACCGTAAAACGGAAGTTTAATCCAAAGCATTGCAAGAAATGGAGGACTGGGACTTGACTGACCTCGTCGTCAATTTTCTTCTAATGAACATATTTTGACTTTCATTCTTCACAATTATAAACAGTACAGAGAACATCCATTGCTTAGACGTAGGTAGATGATGCTAAACACAATTTCAAGCTCTTGCTCAAAGGCTTGAATAGAGTACCATGGCCTGCTATTACAGCAGCTTCATACACTACATATATCTATTATAAAAATAATTAATACGTCATTTTTTCTTTTTTAAGTAAATTAATTTAATTATATATATATATATATATGTATGTATGTATAATGGGTTCTATTGCCTTTGCTTAAGCGAGAAGAANTATTAAGTTAAACCTTTCCCAAGCAACCAAAAAGGTTTCAAGAAAATGTTGATGAATTACAGGGAAGAGGATTTGCTTTGAGAAGATGGGGATTCAATTCAGTTTAAGAGACTAACAACAACGAATCACGTGTCTTATCAAGCAAAGCAACACAACACAAACGCAGAACCAGGCACGTGACGGGAAGACAATACTTCTGTTCTTTTGACGTAGCGTGGAATCAAGTTATTTGAACGCTCGCAAGGGCGGCACCCACTTGCTTCCCGCCACGTGTTCAGAGTGTGACGTGGCAACTCGAGCGCGAGGTGAAGTGGAGTTGCCAGAAAACGGCTTTGCTTTTATTTCGGCTTNTTGAAAGTTTCTATCATAAGCCTCTGAATAAAACAACCCCCAGATTTCGGGAAAATCACGTAAAAGCCACTGAATTAAGAGAATTTAATTTAGAAGTTAATTAATTAATTAATTAGTCTGAAGTTTATATTTTTTTTCTCTAAATATTAGAGTGGTTAATTGAATATACATTTCATGCTCAGTAATTGAAAAAAATCATCTTCCAGAAAGAATTTAAATTACATTTCTTGGCTAGCAAGTTACCATTTGGGTTGATAAAAAAAATAGTATAAATAACAGGTGGTAGGTGATTGTTTCTAGATTAATCATCATTTTAAGTGTCGAAAGTAGATTGCTAACATTCATTAGTCTTTGAGTTTTCTTTGATCATTCTCAAGAACACAGCCAAGTGGGTATGCTTCTTCTTTCTCATTTTCATCACTACTATTCTGGTTTTGCTCGATTTATGGTCAAATATGGTATATTACCATATATTATATATTTTGTTAAATATTTAACAAGTATTTATACAAATTTTATGAATCATTTATATTATAGCGTTTCAAATACAGATATGATAGAAAGTGTGGTGTATAATATAGATTGAAAAAAATATATAAAATCAGTTTTTGTTGTAAAAGTACTTTTCATATTGAAAAGGACTAATTAACAAATTTATCAACCTGCATTACTACGCATGATAGTCAATTAGTTTGGATAAGCTTAATCAATTGCCAATTAGATTAGTAATTTGTTGTACTTCAACAACAAGATGCCCAGAACAGCACTCTTAATCCTGACATGGGCATGACCAATCTTGTCATTGCACAACAAAATTGCGGCTGTCTGGGCCAACCCAACACAAGTCATCGACTCGTTTGTTTTATGCACTTGAATTGAAATCACCGAGGCTTGGAGCTCAAGCCAGCAAGCCAGCAAACCAATTCCTTGCAATATTTATTAAGAAAAACGCTTCACGTGAAAGCACTTTCCGTGGGAACTCTGCACGTAAAAAGAATTAATAAAGGATAATTAAACTAAACAAAAATATCAGCAGAAGATCAAAGCTAGCTTTACCTAGTTACAGCTTTTGGTTTGGTATTGGTAAGAAAGAGTCGCTTTGCGCGTTGAAACTGTAAAGAGGGAACGGAGAGAAGTGCACAGAGCGAGAAAGAAATGTATTGCTTCCCGCGTTTTCCATGTTATGATTTATAATATTTCTAATGCGTGCAAGCTATTCTCAAATCTCTCTGAAAACACAACCCCCCAACATAAATTAGTTTTCTTGGTCCTTAACGGTTTTAATTCTCTTTAAGCTTCTTCATTCCTCCTTCACCTCTACTTTCTCTCTTCTTCTTTTTTTATAATCATAACTTGGATAAGATAACCCTTCACCACCTTTAATTATTTCTCCCCTAATTCTCTCTATATATCTTTGCTTTCATCATCACTTTCAAACCCTTCAATCTTCTGCTTTGTTTTTTAATTATATATATATCCATCTCTATCCGGAAATCTAGCGGTCTTCAGGTTATAGCTTGTGATATTCTTTGTTGGGAAGGATCATTAATCAAGGAGTTTGTAGATTGATTTTGTGTTTTTGTTTTTGTTGTTTCTGTTTAGATTTGGATTGAAGATATGGGAGGGAATATGAGCAAGAAGAGTACAGAAACATCCTCACAATTTACGACTGAACTCAGCTCCTACGAGGCTGCTTGCAGGCTTGATGCAGACTTGCAGACGTTTGATACCACCTTGCAAGCTCGTACAAATCATGTTATCAATACTCTAGCGGTTGGTGTTGAAGTTCGAGCGCTTTCGTTCGATTCTTTGAAAGAGGTGACTCAATGCCTTCTGGAGATGAACCAGGAGGTTGTTAAAGTTATCTTGGAATGTAAGAAAGATATATGGAAGAGTCAGGAATTGTTTGAGCTTGTTGAGGAGTACTTTGAAAGTAGCTTGCAAACTCTAGATTTCTGTGCTGCTTTGGAGAAGTGCTTGAAGCGAGCTCGGGATAGCCAGTTGCTTATTCTTGTGGCACTTCAACAATTTGAGGAGGAAAATGATGAGATGGGAGCTGGGCATAGGTATACGAGGACGTTGGAGGAGTTGAAGAATTTCAAAGCAGCTGGTGATCCTTTCACTGAAGAGTTCTTCCAAATCTTTCAATCTGTTTATAAGCAACAAATAAGTATGCTTGAGAAGTTGCAGCATCGCAAGAACAAGCTTGATAAGAAGCTCAAGTGCATCCATGCTTGGAGAAAGGTTTCGAGTATAATATTTGCTGCTACTTTTGCTGCTGTGTTGATTTGCTCAGTTGTGGCTGCGGCTATGGCTGCCCCACCCGTTGCAGCTGCTCTTGCTGCTGCTAGCTCCATCCCATTGGGTTCAATGGGGAAATGGATTGATTCTCTGTGGAAAAGCTATGAAATTGCATTGAAAGGACAAAAGGAGGTGATTAGTTCAATGCAGGTTGGTACCTATGTTGCTATTAAGGATATGGACACCATTCGGGTTCTTATTGATCGATTGGAGATCGAGATCAAAGCACTTCTGCGAAATGTGGATTTCATTATCGAGGAAGAAGCTGTGAAGATTGGAGTGGAAGAGATCAAGAAGAAGCTGGGTCTGTTCATGAAGAATGTTGAGGATTTAGGAGTGCAAGCTGATGTGTGCAGCCGTGATATCAGAAGGGCAAGAACTGTGGTGCTGCAGAGGATCATAAAACATCCCAACCATTGATAGAATTTGAACCTACACGACTGGTAGGTAGTTGTTCTCCTGGACTAGATTTCTGATTTTCATAATCTATATATAACATGAAGATGATGAATTGGATTTCGTTAATTCAAAGATTGTATGTTGGATCCCCACAATTAGATCAAGAAAAAATAATGTAAGACTGCGATTCAGTTACTACGAATTTTTAGAAATTTGTAGGCAATAGATACTCAGTTTGACAATGTTCGTTGTATTCATCGATGCAGTGGATTACTGGTTTGATGTCAATTGTTGTATACTTCTTTTGCTTCTAGATTCTGCTAAATGCAATTGAGTTGACCCATATCATTGATGAGTCTTTTAAATGTTGCAATATCTTTTGATCTAGAGCTTGATATAGCACTTCCTGTGTAGGCGGAGTTGCAACTTTAAATTGACGGCTGACTAATTATTCACATAAAAACAACGCTAGAGAGAAAATTAAAGAAAATGCAATTTTACCTGTTGGGGCCGATGGAGTACCGAAATTTTTTTTTCCTTTCTCAGTGTTAAATTCATCTGTGCATACAATGTAATGACAGGACAGCAGTCTTGATATAGCAAAATACTTAAAACGAAAATCATTAGCATAAATATACTTTTTTCGCGACAACACTATTAGCCATATCAGTGTCTTTATTAGAAATCTTCTACTATTCTTACATTTTGAACAAGGTTCTGTAAACATAACAATTACAGTGTAAAACATCTAGTGAAAAGAACAGAGAGCGTAGGCAGTCTTCTGAGTTTGACAAAACCTTGATAAGATGTTGGCTGTGTCAAGAAGAAACATTACTATAGAGACTGAGATATACTGAAAAAAAAAACACATGTCAAATGAAGCTCACCAGCACCATTTTGATTTTTGTATGCAAGATTAAGAAGTCTAAAACCCATTGAAAATGCCAGTTGAACACTTGGATAGCTAGTGATTAAGCATAGCTTTCACAAAGCCTAGAACCGGCACTGGCCGAACATTTAAATAGGTAGCAGATGCCAAATAGGCACAAGATAAAGACACATAAATCTTAAACCAAATGGATGAGAAGAACGTGAAAAATGTAGTTATGCTAGTCAAGGCAATCACGCCCACAAAATTTACAAGGCACTTAACTGTAGAGAGCTCTGCTTCTGTTCCTTCATGAGGGAAATGGCCTTGAGAATAAAAATCAGAAAGCAGCTGGTCTTTGAGCTGAAATTTATTCATCAACCAAGAACCAAGCTCCTCTTCACACGTTGGGATGTCATGAATAGGGATACGTTGTACATTTATATGAACTTCAGAGGGATCCACCCCAAAGGCATTGTCCAAGAAAGTTGGGCACCGATGCTTATACCCAATGGTCACATCATAAACTGCAGCAGTAAACAAAACAAGTAAAAACTTGGAAAAAGATGCAAGTAAAAGAAGAGTAACAAGCATGCTTTGATGAATTAAACCACAGACACTGGTTTCGAATTAATACTAGTCTGATTTCATATTTAGTTGAAAGAAAAGCTAATCAACCAAAGAGACAAGAAGAACACAAATCAGACATGTTACCAAAAGCGGCTTGTAGAATTAAAAAGTATAGATTTTGTATGATGAGATACCATATAAAATTAGAAATCTAATATTTAAAGCAAGAAGTTAATTGATTACTCTAGTATCACATTCCAGTCCAACAAATAGAAGTTTTGTAAACAGAGGTTTTTTATGTGTGTTCTTAATGTGTAACAGTTTTAGTAAATTGTCCTAAGCAGCCTGACAGTCCAGGATATAAAAGACCTTTAATTATGTCCCCTTTTAAATAAAAACATGACAATTTAAGCACCTCAGGACAATTTGAATGGAAGATGCATTTCCCTGATTGTCCTGTCCTAATCTAGTATTGTCATTTTTCCTAGTTGTTTATATTGAATACCTAACATCAGTAATCTCAATTTTTTACTCAAAAGGCTAGTTCTGAAAATCATTACATAGAAACAATCAGAGATGAATTTTATAGAGTGGCAAAAACAGAACAGCTTACACTACAGTAAAAAGAATCAACTTTAGAGATGTGAAGATGAACTAACATCCTCATTTCCTTGATTTAAAATCCAAAAACAGTATTCATATTCTATAACAAAATTTTGGCTATGTACCAATGCTAAAGAAAGAATCCAGCCAGAAATTGAACTGAAAGTTCAGATGTCGCTAAAGAACAAAACACTTTTCCAAGGCTTAGTAGTGTAACTGACATAACCTATCATACGGCCCTTGCTCTCCCGTAAACTTGAACTCATTTCAGAGGCAGAAATTAACAAGTTTCTTTCTAGTAACAAGGTAAGTATTATGACATAGGCTACAACAAATTACACCAGCAGGTAATATAGTCCTCCTCTCCTATAGATAGTTTTTATTTTTTCTTGGGAGAAAGTCCTGCTCAATTCACAGCATTTCCACTTGAAATGATCTCCTTACAAGCCAAAAGAATCAATAGGGTGAGTTTGAAAGTGTAAAACCTATGATAAGTAGAGAACATATGCAGCTAAATGTTATTAAGCAGCAAAGAATAGAAAAAATAAAGCAACCTGCATCAAGTGATCCCCTCAACTCTTCCAAGCAGGCACAGAAACCCTTCGTTTTGGGAAGTAGCACATTTTTCAGGATAGGTAAGCCATGATCAGCAGCATAATTTTGACTTCTTATGCACTTCTGTTCACTTTGTTAAAAGAAGAACAAAGGGTACTTCAGGAATCAACAACTGATACTAGGAAAGTCTATATAATAGTAACCCAAGTGGCATACAGTATGTGATAGAAGAAATTCGTAAAATTCATATAAGCACGTAATGAAATCATAGAACCTCTCAAAATATTGTATATGGATATCAAACTAATTAAAAGATGTAGTATCCAAAGTACTAAAAAGAATGAAGGAAGACATTACGTAAAGTCTGTGCCTTCTGGGAACAGAGCAAGCCAAAGGGGGTCTGCAGGATCTTTAAAAGTTGAAAGCATTTTGCGAATGTTTGATTCATCAACGTCCCACTTTCTCTCCACTGAGATGAACTCTAAAATATGGAATCCCCAACCAAACACAGGTAATTTCATCAAACTGCTCTTAAGGATATACTTAATATATCCCTGGCATCTCTTCCGCAATGCAAGGTCCCACAAGTACATCCAGTCAACCTCAGTTCTGTGATTTGCAATAAGCAAAACTCGTTCCCTTGCAGGAAGGGTCTCTCCAGAAAAAACAACTCTAGTCTTGTTTATCTTTTCAAAGAGAAAGGGCCACAAAGCTAGCCAAGCACCAAAAAAGAAAGATGTTGCTTTCCTGCTGTAATGTATGCTCAAAAGTCGCAACATTACAGCACTCAGAAAGCCACAATAGACTAAAATCATAAATGCCGTTAAAAGTAGAACCAGCAAGCAAATCAGACCCCTTAAAACTCTGAGTGGGGTCAATGGGCGGTGCCTTATTCCATCACTGGAGTTTATAGCACTTCTAAGTTCCATATCCTCAAAATCTGATTAAAAACAACCTTCAAAAGTACTACACTGCCTCTCTTCGATAAATGTTATTAACAGGATGTTTAGGTGTCACAGCGTCATTACTTCTAATATAAATCAAGAGACAAGGAAGCTCCCAATGGTTGGCACTTGTATTTGGGTACTCAAACTCCAACTCCTTAGCAACCAAGCATCGACTTGCTCAGCTAAGGATGCACCTGCCATAATGGGCACTGTAATGAAGTTATCTGAGGAACCAGTAGAATCAGGATGCTATATGTTTACCCTGCAGAAAGAGAGTTAACAAGAAATTTAGTAAAATTCTAATGAAAATGATGGAAAGCTCCGAAAGAATGAAAATAAAGTTAACGGACAATATGAAAACAAGTATCACCAGAATGTTTAATCATTTCGTCTTCTTTTATTGAAATCACCCTTTAATCTTCAAAAGAGATTTACGTGTCATAGTGATCATTTCAAGATAGATCAGTAGCATGTTAGTCCAGAGGAAGTAGCATTACACATATCGTTCACTGAAACCATCTAACTCATTCTAAGAAGCTTATAAACACATGGAAATTCCAGCACGTACATTAATACTAAGTAATGATCAATCAATAACAGTTCTTTTTTATCCTTGATTGACTTTAGCTATTCACTAGTATTTAAGTGGTAAGAAATATGCCTTAATTTACACTTAAAGAATCTCATAAGCTCCTCTGTGATCTTCTAAGGGAATACTTAAAATGTTCAAAACAAGTTTCAAGCATTTCTATACTGGCAAACAAATAACAGTTTTCCAATATTAATTTTACTGGTAAAAGCTCTACTTGAAACAACTTCTTCAACCACTGAAAGTGCATTTGAGATTGAATTTGCCGACAGCGTTTTTTGATACAAAAGNCATTCTTCAAAATAGCACAGATCAAGTGAAGTGCTTTTCTAATCAGAAAAAATTCATCATGTAACTGCTATAGTTATCCGGAAACATATCTATCATGAACCGTTCTTAAACATTCCAAAATACTTTTTAATCCAAAAAAAATAAAGTTCAAAAATATATATCTCAGCTAAATGCTACAAATAAACACAGTAACACGCAACTCACAAGTACTTTTCGACTACTTAAAATCGCGTTTGAAAATGCCAAAAGCANCTTCCAAAATCGCACCACAAAGTAGAAACTCACTAACTGATGCGAAACATAACGCATAACAAACGGCCGCCTCATTACTGAATCGCAAACAGTAAAAGCCTCTCTATAACTTCAAGCTACGGATCTGAACAAGCCTCTTCTAGAAATCTAAACCTTAAACAGATGCAAATGTGGTCGAAAAACAAACTCGAATATCACTTCGAACGACATGAAAACTTACGCAAACAACNAGTGTCTTACCGAAGGTTGAAGTAACTGAAGCAAGATCCAAAGATTCAAAAATATTTTACTTTAGTTTCCTCGCATACCAAACAGCTTGTAGTTTATGTAAAGTAAAAACTAGATGAGAGAAGAACCAAAAAAAAAAAAGTAGTTTACCTTCTATGATTGCTGCTGCGGTTTGGTTTGGCGTGGAAAAATGACTGAGTGGCTTCTCTCTCTGCAACGCTACACTACATTGTAGACAAAGAGGCTTCAATTCATCAAAATTACGCTTGCTGCCACTCTGTACGGACAGAAGCTTACGTGGAAAATACTGGAAAGTACCTTTTTTTTTTTTTTCCTGGCTTCTTTTCCAAATTAAAAGTGAAGCTTGATGGACCATTTATCAAATGGGGTAAATACAAGTTAGGGTAAAATAACAAAGTCCGTTGAGATAATAAGATGAATATCACCAAAATTTAGGTGAGGTAATATATTTTTATCCTATTTATCTTATTTAAAAATTAATAAAATAATAAAATTCAAAGAATATAATTTTATTAGATTCTAATTAAAAAGTTCTTATCCATTAATAAAATTAAAAATAATATTTTAATTTTAGAAAAAAGTAAAACTTTTAAAAACTTGATATATTTACTTATTTAATAATATTTTATAACAAATTTAATCATAATAATAATAATTAACTGTTACTTTATTGTTGATTTATTTTTATGAGAATTAGATATGCATAATCTTAATCTATGGGGATACAAAATTTTCTCTTGTGCCAAACAAATTTCATGTTACAATGGAAACTAAACCAATTTTTTATAAATACGATTATAAATAAATATGAATAAACGATTTTTTTTAGAAACAAAACTCAGATATTTCAATTCAATTATATTTTTTATTTAACTGTGTATAACAAATGTTTAATATTTCTTTTTTTTTTTTCTTCTCTATTATTTTAACAATTAATCCTTTTCTAATATAACCATCAAAATTTTCCACTCAAAATGCACCATTTCCTCTATATATATAATATTTTTCTTTTGTCTATATAGTTTAGTTATAATCAGAGTTGCTAATTTTTGGAAGGCCAACATTTAAAAAAAATAAAGAAGAAAGTGACATTGAGATTTGATGAAAATATTATGGTTAATTATGATAATAGTCAAGTAGAGAGAATTCTTTTGATTTTTAACATATCTAATCTTGGTTTGTTTAGTCAAGTTCAACTTTCGGGATAAAAACACCCATTCTAGATAAGTTGCTATACACGTTGAGGTATGTATTAATCAAGTTAATAAGTACTTTCATTAACGAGCATTTCTCTAACTGGATTACTTTTTAACATGGGCAGGCAACATTGTGATTTGTTTTAATGCATCTAACAATTCTTTGGTTAGACAAATAATTTGGTCTTATTTTAATGCGTCTAACAACCCTTTGGTTAGACAAAGAAAAATTAAGGTTTTTAAATAACCTCTCCAACCTTATTTTCTCTTATTTCTTAAATATGGTTATTAAATAAAAATTTGGTCATTTGGTGTCTATAATCGAGGGTAACCTATTAATGTTTTGCGGGGCTATATAAACCCAAAAAAAAGTAGAAGAAAAAGCAACAAGAAGAAAAATATTTTCGAAGCATGATAAATTCAAATTTCTTTGTTAAATTTATTTTTTAGCAACATATTTTGGAAGTTGCTTGTGATATAAAAATGTGATCCACAATTAATAGATTTAATAATTGATACCATAAACAAAAAAAAAGGGTAGTCTTTATGTGTGTCTAAGGATACATGTTAAGACCTTGAAATTAATTCAAAAAATATGTTTTCTATTACAAAAATTACATAATATTGTAAAATAATTAATTTAACACAATTTTTAAGACAAATTAATTATTATGATAGTGAGAATAAACATCTTTTACCCTTTTATATTTCATAACATTTGAAATATTTGAAATTATTCATTATATGAAAAATAAAATTAAATTTTAATATAAACTTAAAATTTATAATCTTTATAAAGAAACACAAACCAGTAAAAAAATTGCACAAATTACATATCATAAACATGAATACAAAAAATTAAATAATGTTTGTATATGATTATTTTGTGACCTTGAATATAAATATTGAATCTAGATTAACACTATGTGTTGATGCAATTTTTTAATTTATTATTATTTTCTATAAAGACTATAAAAGCATTAAAAATTTTGTAAAACATAAAACCATTAAAGTGAGGGTAGCTATGTCATTTTATCCAATTTTATTAATTTTAATGGTCAAAATCAACAATGAGGGACGCATTTGTCACTTTCTAAAACTATTGGTATTACTTTGTCCCTTGCCAAATATATTGGTATGTTTAGGAACTGAAACTATATTTTTATTAATTTGTGAATAATAAGGTAAGTTTTTGTAAAAACACGAAAGAGAAAGTAACGTATAAAAGACTCCTGTTAGACGAAAAAGAAAAATAAAAAGAAAAAGAAAAAAAAAATGATATAAAAACTTGGAGACAAAGCGATGCCATTTTAACTCTCTCTAAAACCTCTCTAGCTCTCTTTCTCTCCCAGCTCTCGCTGATGGATATCGATTTCAAAGAATACCAATTGAGCTTCGAACTTCGAGGACACGAAGACGACGTAAGATCCTAACCCACTTTTTTTTTTTTTTTTCATAAATTATTATTATTATTAAAAATATAACAGATTCAATCAGTCAACCAATGCTCATTACCTGAATACTTGAATTTCAACTCAATCCTCACACTCGCATGCATGTATGCAATTCTAAAATCAGTTGGGTTGCCTCTATATTTTATCTAAATTTCGTCTGATGAGAGTTCAGAACCTGAAAGTTTGTTTTCAGGTTGATCAGCAGATACCCCGTATTTGTACATGAATTTTAATGTTTGTTTTTTGAAAAATATAGTTACTTGGTCAATGTGAGTAGGGCATCAGAAACCTTGAGGAGATTTTGTGGGCTTGTTAGGTTCGTTCTTTGATGATTCCTCAAGGCCAGCTCTCAGTAATGTGTAGTTACACATAGAAGTTGATGTAACTTTAAAACTTGAGTTATTTAACTGTGTATGAATATTAGGTTTGTGGTATGTATGTTGAACGATTTGGTTATTTAATTCCAATAGTTGAATATCTTCTTGACCAGAATCTATGTAAAGATACAACCACTCACGTAATACTAATACTAGAGATATGTATGTGTATTAATGGGTTGAATTTTTGGTAATTTAATTAGGTTCGTGGGATATGTGTGTGTGACAATGTTGGCATAGCAACTTCATCAAGAGATAAGACTGTGAGGTTCTGGTCTTTAGACCCATCAGAAAAGCGGAAGTACTCTTCATATAAAATACTTCTTGGGCATACAAGTTTTGTGGGTCCGTTGGCATGGATTTCACCGAATGAGGAATTCCCCGAAGGTGGGCTTGTGTCAGGTGGTATGGACACAATGGTCTTGGTTTGGGACTTGAGAACCGGGGAGAAAGTGCGTACTTTGAAGGGTCATCAGTTGCAAGTCACTGGTGTCACATTGGATAATGAGGACATTGTCTCATCCTCGGTTGATAGGTAAGCTTATGCATTTTCATAGTGTATTATTAACATTCTTTATTTATTTATTTTTTAATTTTTTATATTTGTTTTGATTTCCCAAATTTTAGGTTGCATTAGCAGTGATCTGCAAGATGAAATTTGTGACTTATTTACCTGTTTATCAAGCAGAAAATTATTTTATTTTAGTGCCCTTTGCCTGAACTTCTTGGAGTGCTGCAATTGACTTACTGTGCATCATCAATGGATAAGTGTAATGTTTAGTTGTTAAACTGCTGTTCTAAGATGACATATGATCTCATTCTTTCTTTGGCTTTTCCATTATAGTACTTTAAGACGGTGGAGGAATGGCCAACTTGTTGAGTTTTGGGAGGCACATAATGCACCAATCCAAGCAGTTATAAAGATGCCTTCTGGCGAGCTAGTTTCAGGTTTTTAATTATTTATTTTGTTGGGTGTGTGTGTGTGTGTACATATATATATATATATAATTATTTATTTAGGGAACTCGTTGAAATTTGTTATCAAACTTGTCATATAAATTTTCTTTAGTTAATAGACTAGAAAGATAAGCTTAGAGTCAAATAGAGAGAAAGAGAAAGGAGAATAAAAGATTGATATAAAATCTAAATATTCCTATTATGGCAAGATAAGAAAACCTAAATTTCTACTAAAATATTAAAAAAGTCTAATAATAAATGGTTTCTTCATACCTTTATCATATAATTTTGATGTGCTAATCTGCTTACTGAAACCAAAAGGCTTGATCAACCGATGTCAATTGCATCAGTTGGATTTAACAAGAAAATCCTGATTAATTGCTATGCCAGATGTGAGATTATAGATTATATATGCTTTGTGTCTGAATTTATGGTGTTTACTTCGTGTCTACCACATTACAGGTTCAAGTGACACAACCTTAAAGCTCTGGAAAGGAAAGACATGTGTACACACTTTTGTTGGGCACACAGGTTTTTCTCCCTTCCTGCTTACTTCATGTTTTTTTGTTTATTTTTATGAATTGGGGCATGAGGAATAAAATCTAGAAAAGGGATCAAAAGATTTAAATGTTTCATAATTTATAAGTCTTTGCTATGTATTCATATTATTTGGTTTCTATCCTGTACCGTGGAGAAGAAAGATATTGTACTTATCTTGTCATATGCTCAACTAGTATTAATTGCTCTTGCCAGAAGTCAGGAGTGGTAAAAGATTCTTATGGCCTTTATAATTCGCAATGTTCTGGTGGTTTACAAATAGGAAAGATATGATATTGCTATCAATTAGTGTGACAAGTTGGCTGTTCAAATTATATCCTGAAATTTTCGTGTGTTGAAAAGTTTTATAAGTATCTGTTCTTGCTCTTTAGAGGTGAGTCTCAATATAAATACATACATAACTTCTAGGGCTGAAACTTCACAGTTTGAGATTTACACCTAACATATTTAGGGGAAAAAGAAGTTATGGCTTAGTTTTTTATTCTCTTCTTCTCTTTGTGTTTATGAGCCTCTTCGTTGGTTACATTAATAGAATACATCTAACATTAGTGTTTGTTGTTATGATTACTGATGGTACTTCAAGACATGGATATTCGTTATCGTATACCATAAGATTGTTGAGGGAAATCTATGCTACAATTCAAGCAACACGGTGTCTTCTTTATTTATTTATTTCATTCTCTCTCTTTGTAAGTTGGAAGAGGTGGGAGGATTCCCTTATAACATTGCTAAAGCTGAGGATTCCCTTATTTATATTGCTAAAGCTCATAATCATGGCCACTTACTGATTACAGTCAGTATTCAATTCACTTATTGACCCGCAAACTTTGTTAAGTTGTGCTTTGTCAATGTATAGTTGATACTCATCCACTGTTATGACTTACAATCCTATTAACTTTTTTTGTATGCGGTGATTGACCATGTTCACTTATAGATGGTGGTTTGCTGGTTCATAGTATTGTTAATACTTTTATTGCTGTTATAAAATATTTCCCATTTATTTGTCTTGCAACTATGACTTATCTGTCAAAGATCAATGCAATGTGTCTTTGTTGAAAATATCAAATATTATCTTATTTTTGTACACCTATGGTCTATGAACCTAAAGGCCCTCTTGTCGGTGGGTGTTGGATGTTTTATCTTTCTAAGGTGCATTAGTGCTGTTTCAATACCAAAGAAAAAAAATCAAGAATCTTATTCATTTCAAAATTTGGTGCAGACACAGTTCGAGGTTTGGCAGCGATGCCTGGTGTTGGAGTTCTTTCTGCATCACATGATTGGTAAGAATTTTTGTAGTTTCTTTTGTTATTTCCTAGTCTTCATGGTTCTTGTTGGACAATTGACTAAATTTTTTCTTTATCTGATACTGTCTTGGTGGTGGCAGGAGTATTGTAAAAAATTAGTGCTGTAAAATTAAAAGAAAAGGAAAAGGAAAAAAAAGGCAAATCATGTGCATAAGTACCAATACAGTCCATTTAGCTTTAAGTAGAATATAAGCAAATCTAACAGAGCATAATGCTTGAAAAAGATTTAAGGGTAGAAATGTTGTGCTCTTCTGAACTTGAATTTATTGAAATATTGCTTTATTGGATATTAGATGCTTGTGCTTAGTTCTTTGTTCTTGAAGATATAGATACTTCTTCTCCACTTATATTTTTTTAACAAGGTGGGAACGCTGACGAGGCTGAACTCTTTGATTTAATTCTTTTCTGTGGACCAGTTATTTAGCAAATGTAGAGAGCTATATATTCAATTATCATAAATGAACTAGTCTCTCTTTTAGTGGTGCCTTAGTTATCAATTAGAAAAGTGAATGCCTCTTCTAGGGAGATGATTGTAGCCTAATTCCATGGTTTGACCACTCATTTATTTTAATTGAAGCTTATGCCCACAAGAATGCATGGCTAAGTAGATTTTGTATGTTAACGTAAGTTTTCTCTGGTAATAATTTTGGTGCAAGCTTTTCTGTTTTGGACCTTGCATATATTTTTTTGATGTAATTCTTTTTCTTTTTTTTGAGTCTTATTATGTTCTAAAATTTTCTTTGGTTCTTAACTTTGCACTTAATTTAAATTTTTGTATTTCAGCAGTGTTACTATAATACATGTTCTTATTTCTGTTGCCTCAGTTCCATCAGATTGTGGACACTAACTGGTGAAGGACTGATGGAGATGGTTGGTCATACTGCTATCGTCTATTCAGTTGATAGTCATGCGTCTGGGCTTATTGTCAGTGGTAGTGAAGATCGTTTTGCAAAGATATGGAAAGGTGATTGCTTTTTATTTTGTGCTTCTATTTCAATATGACTTCTGCGTTGCAATACTACTCATAGTTCTTTGTGCCATCGTGGTGATCTTAGTTAAGCACGGTTGTATTAAATGTTGGTAAAACAGATTGGTTCGTTTATATCCTCGAAGGCCTGAGGTTTCTTGCTGTAAAATCTTGCGTAGATGGATAAAGATGTTATTAATTACCTGGAAATCTTGTCTTGTTGTAGATGGAATCTGTGTTCAGAGTTTAGAGCATCCTGGTTGTGTTTGGGATGCCAAATTTTTAGAAAATGGAGATATCGTGACAGCATGTTCAGATGGAGTTGCGCGCATCTGGACAGTACATCCAGATAAGGTTGCAGATCCAGTGGATCTTGAGGCATATGCTTCAGAGCTTTCTCAATACAAGTGCAGCAGGTATAATCATCCATTAGCATTGCTAAATGCCATAGTAGGATAGGGGCATGATTCAATTTGAAGATTATTGATCCCTGACTTATAGTCATCCTTAAGCAATAATCCGTCTTGTATATTTGATATTCTATTTTAGGACCTTTTTTTTTTAATTTATTAAAAATAATAATTTAGGAAAAGTGTTTTTATCTGGAAATCTCGTACTTTTTCCTTTGCAGTTCATTAGTTATTTATCTATCTTTGAGTACAAATGTATATCTGTTTTCTCAACTTTATGACTTATGGCAGTTGATTGCCAGTTGGACCAACTTAGAAGTTGTTACATGTTTTGATTCTGCTTTTCTGGACTGTTTGTATTAGGAAGAGGGTTGGTGGATTGAAATTGGAAGATTTACCAGGGCTTGAAGCTTTACAGATTCCAGGTGTGCTTTTAATTTTACTTGTCTTGAGAACACTTTAGTGAATGTTATCATGCTTTAGTTGCTGGATGGACATCCATCACAAGTAGAATATTAAATCTAAAAAAATTATACTTTTTTCATCAATTCAACTTCCTTTTTCTCCTAAGAAAAATAAAATTAAATGTAAAAATATATATTTGCATTTGTTGTAGGATTATCAGTGTAGATTTTCAATGCCGAGTAAAGTCTTGTATTATCATGGTAAACCTAGAAAATGATGATAGTTGCATCTAGTTGTGCAGAACAATATCTTTATAAATACTGACCTTTTTGTCTGGAAAGAACATAAAGTTTAGTTTCTTGGTTAAAGTTATTGTGAGATGCTATTATACTGTTCCATATATGCTTCTGATCAGGAACCAGTGCTGGCCAGACAAAAATTGTCAGAGAAGGGGACAATGGTGTAGCATACTCATGGAACATTGCAGCTCAAAAATGGGATAAAGTAATCTCTATTTTCTTGCGTTCATTATTATTATAATTATTATTTAATTTTTTCTTTTTTCATGCTGTTACATGTCAAATTTCCTTTCCTCCTTAAGACAGAGATGTTTTTATTTGGTTACTGCTTCAACTTTTAGGTTGGTGAAGTTGTTGATGGACCAGATGAAGGCATGAATCGTCCTGTTCTTGATGGAATTCAATATGATTATGGTTAGTATTTGCCCCTTTTGGTGGTTTCTCATTTTATTTAACTTTGTGTTTTATATATTCTTGAAACTAAAATCTTGTGTACATTTCGTGACATAGTTTTTGATGTCGATATTGGAGATGGGGAGCCTATTCGTAAGTTGCCTTACAACCGTGCAGGTATATTTTTGTTCTTAGTCTTATATTCGCATCTGGTTGTTTGATAACCGTTACCTTTGTCATTTTTCAATCCGCTTTCCTCATCATCCTCAAAGTTTGTGGGGGATGGATTATTTGGTGTCACTTGATAACATATTTCTCTTGTCCAAAGCCTGTCATTCTTTATAGTCCATGTTACTATGTCATTTTTAAAGAAAATTAGTAATACGAATTTGGTTTGAAACTTTTTCTTTCTTTTGCAATTTTTTTATGATACAATGTACTCTTGTTTTGGAGTTGAGACATGGGACAATCTTAGGAGTTGGGATGACTGTTTTCACTGGCATTATTTAAAGAATATGCAAACTATTATCTTCCTTCCTCCAGTTGTTTGTGATTTGCTAAGTAATAT
>JANLJB010001831.1:0-38282 GCA_026212285.1 Bursera cuneata | reverse complement strand
TACAGTGATGGCTGTTTGTTGGGTAATTTGGATGGAATATGAATAAAAGGCTTTTTTGTGGGTTGTTTAGGAGAGGATGTCTGTTTTTTGTGGGACAGACTTTGTTTTTGAGCATCTCTATTGGTGTTGGTAACTGAAGAATTCCAGGATTCTTCTCTAAATTTTTCATTTTGGAGAACTGGGCTGCTGTGTTAGCACTAAGGATCATGCAGTTTTTGCGTAGGAGTATGCTGTAGATATCATATTTATTGGTATTTTAGATTTTCAACTGCTCTTCAACCCCCACCATCTCTCACCTTCCCTAAGATCAATTTCATTAATGTTATAAAATACCATAAATTGTAGTGTTTTTGACTTATGTATTTTTTAGCACAATAAATCAAGCATGTAATAAAAAAATATTTTTTATTAAACCTCCAGATAATCCATATGACACTGCTGATAAGTGGCTTCTCAAGGAAAATCTCCCGCTTTCCTACCGACAGCAAATTGTTGAGTTTATACTCCAAAATAGTGGTCAAAAGGACTTCAATCTTAATCCATCATTTCGTGATCCCTACACTGGTGGTAAGTTCATTGGGTTTGGTTCTTTCAAATGACCTTCAAAGGCAATAGTCCTTATTTGCTATCTTTTCACATGTTTAATGTTTATCTCTTCTCATTCCAGCAAGTGCTTATGTACCTGGACAGCCTTCTAGCATGTCTGGTATGTATGATTTTCTTGGTTTGCACTAAGTGCTTTTTTTTTTTCTCATTATCTTTAACATTAGTTATTAGGAGCTCTAATAGATTTCGCTATCTTGTATATGTAACAGCTATACCTGCAAAACCTAGCTTCAAACACATACCAAAGGTATGCTCTATAAACTTTTGATTTAAAAAATCTTGATATCAAAAAGTTTGAGATGTTTGTTTCGTATTAAAATTTGCATGACAAGTTTTCCTGTATTTTTGGTAATGTATATGCTGCTGCTGATGATATGTTCTATATGAACATATATCAAGCTACATTATTTAGTATCCAAGTTTATATTTTCAATCGTTTCCTTATTCGTATTTAATATTTGGTTTCCAGAAAGGAATGCTTGTGTTTGATGTAGCTCAGTTTGATGGGATCCTTAAAAAGATTACAGAGTTCAACAATGCTCTATTGTCTGATTCGGTAGGTTCTTTGTATGGCTGAAATTTTCATTTAAATTATTAAAAAAATATCATTTGAGTTTTTATTTTTTCCAATTTGTACTTTCAGCACCTAAATTGATATGATCTGGGGATAATCATCATCTTTATTTGCATTGATTTATTTATTTTTCATCTGCACTTAATGTTTTAGTTTTTCAAACATTAGTTATTCTTAGGTGTAGCTGCCTAGTCTTGTTTGGCTTTTAAAGTTTGTTAGTTTTCAGTTTCCTCATTGTTGCTCTCTATTCGTGTTCTATTTATTTTCCATAATGAGCTCATGAATCTTTTGAAGGAAAAGAAGAACTTCTCGCTGACGGAGCTCGAGATGTCCAGACTAACTGCTATTGTTAAAGTTTTGAAGGACACATCACACTACCATTCTAGTAGTTTTGCAGATGTCGACATTTCTTTGTTGTTGAAGTTGCTAAAAACTTGGCCACCGGCAATGATATTTCCTGGTCAGTGCCTTTTTTTTTTTAGTTCATTGCCAAAGATGTTCAACTGTATAGTCTTTATAGGAGTGTAATTGATTGTCCTATACTTGTTACCATAGATTGATTTGTTTTTCTTTTATATTTCCTGGGCATTAATTTTGGTCACTTGGTAATAGCATGTCCTTTGCTTTTGCAGTTATTGATGTTATGAGAGTGACCGTTCTCCATCCTGATGGTGCAAGACTGCTTCTCAAGCATGTTGAAAATCCAAATGGTATTAAACTTGGAGATTTACCCTTCCACGTGTTCACTTTTATTCTGAATGTAAATCTTGTGTAAAATATTAAACGTGTTAGTGCACATATATGTGCAACAATCTTTAAACTGTTAATAAAATCAGAAAGTTACCATAAAGTTTATTGCTAGGAAATCAGTTCCTAAACATGCTTTTTTGATGTGTGGTGTGGTGATTATTATATTTCATGCATTTCCTTTGTCATTTCTATGCATTCAAGTTTCATCTTTTATGTAAACTTAATATGCTTTACCAGATGTGCTAATCGAAATGATTAAGAAAGTCACCGCAAATCCTACACTTCCAGCAAATCTCTTAACCAGCATTCGTGCAGTGACTAATCTGTTCAAGAATTCATCTTACCACAGCTGGCTACAAAAGCATCGGAGTGAGGTGGGCATCTTACTCTTTTCATTATGTTATGAGTTTATGTTACATATCTACACTTCCTAATTATTACTTCTGGAGTGATTTGGATATTTCCTGAGAGATTGTAGAGAGTTAGATAACTTAGCATAGAGATGTGTCCTTTAATGCCTATACTTTTGAATACTTATCATGTAGACAACTGTTATACAAAGCATGTCTTGCTTTCAGATTTTGCCCTCAATTTTGTATGTTTTGGTATAATGATTTTTTTTTTTTCTGAACTTGCAGATTCTTGATGCATTTTCAAGCTGTTATTCATCTCCTAATAAGAATTTGCAGTTGTCTTATTCTACCTTGATTCTCAAGTAAGTGTGCTGTTTAAGATATGCAACATCTTTTCAAGATGTTGCTCTTATTATTTCATCAATATATCCTTTTTGGTATTTTCTTTAAGTTTTCATGTGGCATTTACCTCTCCATGGTCTCTACTGTTTTTGTGTACCCTATAGTTACGCTGTTCTCTTAATTGAAAAGAAGGATCAAGAAGGTCAATCTCAAGTTCTTTCAGCAGCTCTTGAGGTAACTCATATGCTCTTGCTTATATACACGCACACACCAAATGGAGCTCCATTGTCATTTTCCATTTTGAGATGGATTAATTAATTTTCAATGGTAGTGTTTCAGAGATTTGGAATCATAATCTTTGTTCATCATCCTTTTTTACCAACAGATTGCTGAAGAGGAAAATATTGAAGTTGATTCAAAATTCCGGGCTTTAGTTGCCATTGGATCAATGGTATGTTCTTATAACTTGGATTCATGTATGTGCTCAGTGGTAATGGACACTTTAATTAGAAAAAATAGTATTAGTTGTTTAGATTTTGTGCCTAGTATAATGAAATATATTCAGAAACTTTAATAATATTTCCTGTTCTTGTTATTGCTTTTTTAAAATAATATGATGCTCAATATTTTACTATTCAGCATGCTAAATTAAGGTCGAGCTGCAATGGATTCTGAAACTTGAGGTCTTTTACTCACCTGTCCCGCATTCTGGCTGTTGATGTGTGTGTTTTATGCTATTTCCATCCAAGGAGACTGCATAATCTAATTTTGAAATCAACCTCAAAGATGTAAATATGTTTGTTCATGGAATGGGTGGAAATTGGTCTACAATGATTTCAAAGTGGATGCTCCACCCACTATTAACTTAAATGTTCGTGATTTGAGGCAAAGATATGCTGGGAAGATGACTTATATAGCTAACATTTCAACATAATATATGATGTTTGGGGTTTCATTAAGATCATGCATGCGGATATGATGGACTGATATAAATCAACTCCAAATTATTGTTATCTGACTTGTTTATAAAGTTTAGAACCTAACTTGACTGATCATAATGTCAATCTTGTGCCTGTGAACTGCATTTTGTATTGACTAGTAATTTTATTTATTTATTCTCTCTAATTCCTGACATAGATGCTCGAAGGTCTTGTGAAAAGAATAGCACTGGACTTTGATGTTGGAAACATTGCCAAGTTGGCAAAGGCTTCTAAAGAACTGAAGATTGCCGAAGTTGGAGCTGACATTGAATTGTTAACAAAACAGAGTTGAATCTGTTAGTCACTGGTAAACAATTACTTACTTAGCTAACTCATTTTTAAATGCATGACTCCGTACTTTTTTTTCCCTGATAGATGTTTTAGCTGTTCTTGATTGGGGTCAGTGTGTGTGGTGATGTCTTCATGTGCCTGAATAAAACATTCTGCCTTAAGATTCTGATGGCAACTAGGATTTGTTTGGGCAATCCCAGAAATTCACATATGGTACTGAGTTAACGTAAGTATATCTAACCCAACTTTTTTTCCCCGCATTTGCAGGATCGGGAAATGGATCAATCTTCTGAAGGAATTTATAAGGTGGACACCGATGACTGATTAAATGTTAATATCTATAGTCATTGCAGCAAAGATGAAGAGACTGAATTATTTGAAGGTTTAATCAATAGAGGAACACCCCGCCCGATGTACAACTATTGCACTACATTTAGATTTTAGGGGTTCTCGTTTTACTGTTTGTCTTTGAGCTAAATGATTATGATGTATGCTAGAGCCCTTGGAATTCATGCTACAAAACTTTCAACCTTGATTTTAGGATTAAATTGTAACCAAATTTCTTGGTTTAGGCAAGGCAACCACATTTGGTTCCAGAACTCAGAAATTCAACTTCACAACTACAAAAGTCAAACAAACTTCTACTTTTTTTTTTCCAACCCCAACAGGGTTACATTATGGGTGTGTAACTTATACCTCATATACACATTTTCAATTAAAGAGGGATAAAAAAAAATCACTTCCACTTGGCATAGAACCTTTTGTCACTCCACAACAACATTCTATTCAACTTAATACGAACATTTCTTTCCTTCAAATGCCAGTGCCTCGGTGCGATTCTCTCCCCCAAACTAAACGCAAAATATTGAGGAAACTCCTTCAACTCCTCCAAACTCCTCTCCATCTCCTCCGCCAAAAACTCAAACTTAAGCCTCAAGTTATCTTCAATATCATACCCAAAAATGGCAGGCAGTCTCCTGCAAACTTCTGCTGCCTCTTCATGACTCAATCCTGTGCTTCTCAAAAACCTTAATGTCTTGCGCAACTTCTCCACTCTAGTGTTCAAAAGATGTGCATTCAATTTACTGGGGACGTTCAGTTTCGTCACCCCAAGTCGCCTGAGATAATTGAGAGTTGGCTTGAGACAGTATTCAACATCAGAAAGAAGAATATAGGGGCAGTTAACTACCAAACCGCGCCTTTCTTGAACCGTCGCATGCAATTCAGTGATCAAAAAGTTCAAAACAGGTTCAATCTCAGAAGGGTCGAAGTTGGTGGAAAAGAGTTGAGGGCACAAATAAGCAAGCCGCGAGAAGTCAGCGTCGAGAATGCCTTTGGATTTGAAGAAATCTATGATGAAAAAGAGATGTGTTACAATATCTGGGGAGGGAAGCTTGTGAGGTTTAGTGTGGGGATCAAGTATGCCAATGGCCTTGAGGTACCGGAGGTTTTCGCGGCGAGTGGTTCGGAATTTGAGGTAAAGAGGAGGGCTTTGAGAAGAAGAGAAGGAGGAGGTTTTAGCGTGAGAGTAGGAGGATACAATTGGGAGATGAAGAGAAAGTAGCATTGCTTTCTATCGTCTTAACTAGCTGGAACTGGAAGTAAAGTAGTTTGTGTGGTCGTTACTTAGATATCTGAGAAGATACAAGGGCTTGCTTGGTTTCTTTCACGTCAATGCTAGGCTCACTAATAACATCTCAAAATATATGAAATTTGCATTTATTTAATTATGGAAAATAAATAAATAAAATAGTAAAGTGTTAAAATTTATTTTAAATGTAATTCATTTTAATTTTATAAATAATTAAATAGAAGAGTATCACAACCAAGAGGACGATTTAAAAAAATAACGACGAATACAAATAAATAAGTCGATATTTATTTTTAGATTAGATATCAATTTTTAATTATAATATCTAAATTTTTTTAAAAACTTCCTTAGTTTTGGAATCACCCTTCATGAATTTGATTTATTTTATTTTTCACTTTTTAAGAATTTCACTTAAATCTAAGTGGTAGAGGCAAATCAAAAAATTAATAACAATATGGGGTAGATTAGATTGACTTTGTTCTCCACAAATACACGACATGTCATCCACTGAAAGATCAATTAGACGGAATGTCGTAGGGTGTTAGATTAAATTTGGTGATCAGAGTCAATCTAATCATTTCTGAAAGCTGAGATGGCAAATTTTAATTGGTGCATCAGACAAATTATCCGTACAAAAAGCCACACCAACAAATATCGAACTTCCAGATAAACTAACAGCAATGGAATGGTCGTTATTATTACACAGACACAGTTGAGTTTGAGTACTTTCAACTGATAAACAACTCCAAAATCCAAACTCAAAGCTCAAAGCTCTTCATATATGGAAACTCTAAACTCGTCTCTCCCCAGAGTCCATTTCCTCAACCCTCCTCTTCTTCAGTCTACATTCAGTCTCAATCCCCAGCTCTACACCCTCTTCAACAAAAGAACTACTCTTTCTTTCACCATTTCCTGCAAGCTCAAAACTTCTCAAGATGTCAAAAACAAGAACCAGAACCAGAAGCTATCCAGGAAGATAGTGTTGTCGGATACATCGCCACCGCCGTTGAAAAACGAGGAAATTTCTGGGAAGATGGAGAGTAAGAGAGGAGTTGTGGGGTTGGTGAAGAGGTTGCCTAAAAGGGTTCTTGCTGTTTTATCTAACTTGCCTTTGGCTATTGGAGAGATGTTTGCTATTGCTGGTCTTATGGCTATTGGTATGCATGTTTCCTCTTTACTCTTTATTGCTGTTTAAAGGTTTCTGCTGGTAGTTCATTTCGAATCCCAAATTACTATCCTAAATTTGTACTCTAAATGAAAATGATTACCATGATATAATGATGCAATAAATGATATGTTTAGCTTTAAATTAATTATGCATAACTTTGAATTCATTGGGAGACAATTTCAGGAAATTACTCGCAATTACTAAGCTAAGTGGCCTTTGATCATTTTTTACTGATTTTACAAAATATTTGGAGATTTACTACCAATTATGTCAAAGTTTACCACTTCAGGAATAACATTGATCAAGTCAGTAATTTTACACTTGAATTCATTTAATGTGAGATATAACGGGCAATTAAAGTTCATGGATGCTATATATCGACTTTCCCTAAGGTCTACGCCAAATTTAAATAGCTTTGTATTTTGAAGACATTATATTGTAGTCTCTTGGAACTTGTATCCTCAATAATTGGCATTGTTTGCATGAGTGCTTTTGCAGGTACTTTGATTGAGCAAGGTGAGGCCCCAGAATTCTATTTCCAGAAGTACCCCGAAGATAATCCTGTATTGGGATTCTTCACCTGGAGATGGGTTCTTACACTTGGGTTCGATCACATGTTCTCATCTCCTGTTTTCCTAGGAATGTTGGTTCTCATGGGATTGTCACTCATGGCCTGCACTTACACAACACAGATCCCCATGGTTAAGGTCGCCAGAAGGTCTGACTTTTTCCTCCATAATCATGTAATCTTCAATCAGGAATGAGTTGGAGAAGCATTTGCTGAACGCAATTATTTGAATATTTGCAGATGGAACTTTTTGCATTCAGCTGAGGCAATCCGGAAGCAAGAATTTTCAGACACCTTGCCCAGGGCATCTATTCAAGATTTGGGTGTGATTCTGATGGGGGCTGGATATGAGGTACTTTTTACTAGTTTATCATTCTTTATCACGTAAAATGTAAATCATGTTACTTCCTATATTTCTCCTTTTCAAAATTTTTTCTTTTAATCAGCTTCTAAATCTAATTATTTATGATATGGTGCTGCATTTTATGAGAAAAATTTTCTGCTCATAGTGCTTGGTTTTGATGAATATAGGTATTCCTGAAAGGACCATCTTTATATGCCTTTAAAGGGCTGGTTGGTCGGTTTGCTCCTATTGGGGTGCATTTAGCTATGCTGCTGATAATGGCAGGTGGAACTTTAAGTGCAACCGGGAGCTTCAGAGGCTCAGTTACGGTGCCACAGGGGCTTAATTTTGTTATGGGAGATGTATTAGGCCCTTCCGGGTTTCTTTCTACTCCCACTGATACTTTCAACACTGAGGTTCATGTCAACAGATTCTACATGGACTACTATGACAGCGGAGAAGTAGGTTTTAATTTTTTTTTTTTTTTTTGGTTGTCTACTAATCCATATGGACTCTTGTTTAAAGATAAATAATAAAATATGGAGGATCTTATGTAAAAAATTTTCCTGGTTTATGTGATAGGTGAGGCAGTTTCACACCGATCTTTCTCTATATGATATTGAGGGGAAGGAGGTGATGAGGAAAACAATTAGTGTAAATGACCCTTTGAGGTATGGTGGGATCACTATGTATCAGACAGATTGGAGTTTTTCGGCACTACAGGTACTTAAGGATGGCGAAGGACCTTTCAATCTGGCTATGGCACCTTTAAAGATCAATGGAGACAAGAAGCTTTACGGGACCTTCTTACCAGTTGGAGATGTCAATTCTCCTAATGTCAAAGGAATGTATGTACTTCTTTACACTTACTCCTGTACCCGGTTTTATAGAAGGGAATTTAGAGGGTTGATACTCACTTGTATTAAATTTTTAGTAGAAAACTAAAGGCTTAGTTTGGGAGGTTTGCTGAGCCTATAAGAAGTGCATTCTTCCACTAAAATATTGCGAGTTCTTACTCATTACTCTTTTACCACAAGAAGTACTATAAATATTTGTAGTCATTATGAATTTTTGTTGCAAAAGACAGTACAAAAAAGTTTGAACTCTCTCTGACGTAAAACTGAAAATCGCTATATTTTTTTTTATATCTAATGTTAGAAGTATGTGGCTCCCAGGTGGGCATCTGTAAATATTACTACAAATTTTGAATTCTCTATGGAGGGTATAATTTTTAACCAGTCTTTCAAACTAAAATAGGAATTGTTGGTAGTTCAAAGGATCAACTGTGGCAAGTTTCTGTTAGACTAGGATTAATAGTTATCAATAATCTTTGCGCTGCTTATCTGCCAAGTCCCCCCCTCCTGGTTCTTAACACTTTCCTTTACCAATCCAATTTTAGATCAATGCTTGCACGTGATCTGCAATCAATTGTCATATATGATCAAGAAGGGAAATTTGTTGGAGTCCGACGACCTAGCTCTAAGCTTCCAATTGACGTTGGTGGCACAGAAATTGTCATTGTAGATGCTATTGGGAGTACTGGTCTTGACCTGAAGGTACGGATTAGAAATATCATATACTTCGCGTAACTGTTAGTCATTATAATTTAATTTGGATCTAAATCTTGTTTTTTCAGACTGACCCTGGAGTGCCAGTTGTGTATGCTGGTTTTGGTGCTCTAATGCTCACAACTTGCCTCAGTTACTTATCCCATGCTCAGGTGAAATTTCTGTATATTATGTGTTGATAATGCCTTTATAAGATCCCCTACCTTGCATTCTATATCAAATACATTAGAATGGCTATGACCATGAGTAATGAATTAAGGGGCTTCAAATTTTCCAGCATTAACACTGTCATTACGTTAGGTGCTTAAAAGTTGTTTTTAGTGTTGTTGCTACTGTATTATGTATGCCATGATTCTGATTCATGATCGTATGATGTTGTGTTCATTGTTTTATTCTCTGGTCAACCTAAAGATATGGGCTTTACAAGATGGAACTTCTGTGATTATTGGGGGAAAGACTAACAGAGCCAAGGGTGAATTCCCAGACGAAATGAATCGCTTGCTTGATCGGGTTCCAGAAATAGTTGAATCATCTCATTCCAAGCAATCTGATGCCATTAGTGGCTAGTTTCAGAGGCATTTGATGGACAGTTAGAGCTCTTTAAGTGGGATTGTATAAGCTTCTATATTGAATTTTCAGGTAAAATCAATATCCTTGCCAATTCAATTTGATTGTCCAGCTAGACAAATAAGCAAGTCACTCCATCAGAAGTCAATTCATTGAGGTTGACTCATCAGTTTTCCAGAGGAGTCGAAGTTGTATTGTCCATATATATAGAATAGAATTTATAGAAGTTTCCTTTCTGGGGTCCAAAATTCCCAGAAATTATATTTTCTATTTCATTCTTACCGGGATTCATATCCACCAATTATTGTATTCAACACACCGGACTTCTAACCTCATACTATAAAAGATTCATACCTTCGAATACAACACCATTCTTTGATGTTAACTTTGCATTATATACTTTCTCTTATCAATTGGGCATCTCATTTCAAAATCATTCCAGAAATTCCACTTCTTGATTGCAGACTTGCTTTTGTATTTTTGTATTTCATAATTGCTTTGCCTTATAAAAGGTTGCAGAATAGAAGATTCCATTGCCAAGTAGGACTATGTTGCCATTAAAGCGGTTTCATCTCCTTGCCAGGGGATCCTTTGCAGCGGTTTTTCATAATTACTTAATTGAGAAATTTGACAAAATAATTATTATTTGAATGCCATTGCAGGCAGAATCATTCATCCTGAAACCATTGTTGATAATGGAGTGGCCTAATGTCAAATGCAATTTAATTAATATATTGGAAATGTCAAATGTTATTTTATTATTTACTATTTTATTATTCATTTATAACTCAAATGGATCACAGCACGATTTTAGCCAACTACTTAGTTCTCCTGAAGACTCTTAAAACAGAAACTGAGATTGAGTAATAATCTGACGTGGAGGACTCCACCTAGATATAAATTTATTTTTAATCCTAATAAATATAAATAATGTATGGATAATATGTGAGCTATTGAATCTCAGTTAGACTTGTCATGCAAAGTTGCACTTATATAATCTATTAGCAAACTCCTAATTTATAAATAAAGCCAAGATTTCCACCATAGTTAGGACGAAAACTGGCGCATGGGATCATTGGACTCTCATGACTTGCTATGCTGCATCACTACATAAACTCATTAGCTATATATAGAAACAGGAGAGAGAGCTTTACACCAATTTGATCAAAAGAAACAGCCGCTTCTATGTATATGTGTATGTATGTATATGTATATGGTGAGAGATACTAGAAACCTGGGAAGAAAAGAGATCCATCAATGGAAGAGAAGCCATTGATATTGGAGGAGGTGCCATTTGAGATTGAGGGACAGATAAGGAAGCATGTCGGCAGGCACCAGGAAAAGCTTACAGAAAGAAGCTGTAATGAATCAAAGAAGACATGGGAGATAGCAGGGCCTGCAATACTAGCATCAGTCTCTGAGTTCTCTATTTCGCTTGCAACAGCTGCGTTTGTTGGTCACTTGGGAAAGCTTGAATTTGCAGCCGTGTCTATCGTTCAGAATGTCATTGAAGGCTTTGTTTATGGGATCATGGTGCGTAGTAATTCATTTCAATGATATGATCATAAATGCAGTATCTTATTGAAATTTCAATCTCCACCCTAACAAACATGGTGTGAAAGTAATAAATTGTCTTTGATTTGAGAACCTGAATATATAAAGTTAGTATAAGTACTTGATAGAATAGTATGTATTTAGTGCAACTATGTTATAGAGAAAGCATTGCAAATGTGTTATGATTTTTATGAGAGTGTAATAGTTTTTTTTTTTGGTTAAATTTTGTTAGTTGGGAATGGGGAGTGCTCTGGAGACACTTTCTGGTCAGGCTGTTGGTGCTGGACAATTTAACTTGCTTGGAATTTATTTGCAAAGATCATTTGTAGTTACAGGCGCCACAGCTTTGTGTTTAGCACCTTTTTATATCTTTGCATCACCATTATTAAAGCTTCTTCGCCAAGACAAGCAAATTTCTGAGCTTGCAGGGATTTACTCAGCATGGACTGTTCCTCAATTGTTTGCTTATGCATTAAACTTTCCAATACAGAAGTTCCTACAATCTCAAAGCAGGGTTTGGGTCATGACCATTATTTCATTTGTAACCTTGGCAATTCATGTGTTCTTAACTTGGATTTTCGTGGCAAAGCTCAATCATGGCCTTATTGGTGCAGCCATGGCTGGTAACATCTCTTGGTTTGTCATGGCTTTCGCTCAGATGTACTATGTTGTTTCCGGGAGTTTCCCAAATGCATGGACTGGTTTTTCCTTCAGAGCCTTGAAGTCATTGTCCGGTTTTGTGAAACTCTCATTTGCCTCAGCTGTAATGATATGGTAATTAGCTATGATAATCACTTCGTGGACTTGAGATTTTCAGAAACCGGTGTAAGATTTCACTAATTGATAGAATATATCAACCTGTTTATGGTAACAGCTTGGAGCTATGGTATTATACAGCAGTCATTCTTATGGTAGGATGGTCGCAGAATCCAGAAATTGCTGTGGATTCCTTTTCAATCTGGTAAGTTTCCTATTTCTGTTCTTGTAATTTCATCAAGTGCCATGAGAATATTCAGTTTATTGTATCCCATGATTCCAATCTTGCAGCATGAACTTGCAAATGTGGACTTTGATGATAGCTTTCGGTTTCCATACAGCGGTAAGGTTAGTCTCTCATGTCTTTTGGAAATTGAAGTGATTCACAACTATGATTACATACACATTCAAGAGTTCAAGTACATACTTTTTCTCTTGTAGTGTGAGAGTGTCCAATGAACTTGGAGCTAGGCAGCCGAAAGCAGCAAAATTTTCAGTAGTGATAGCTGTTATAACATCATTGACGTTGGGAATTTTATTTTCTGTTGCAATTCTGGCAACCAAGCAACAGTTTCCCAAGTTTTTTACAGAAGAACCAGTAATTGTAAGGGAGACATCGAAGTTGAGGTATTATCTGGTAGCAACAATCTTGCTCAACAGCATTCAAGCCGTTCTCTATGGTAATTACTACAACTACGCTCACCAGTAGCCTACTTAAAAGTGTTGTATTTGGACTTAAATCTTCAGATATCCAGAGAAGAGATAAATTTTGTTTTCTTGGCATTGCAGGGGTGGCAATAGGTGCAGGCTGGCAGGTTTTAGTTGCATTGATAAACATCGTAAGCTACTACTTCCTGGGACTTCCTGTTGGCGCCTTGCTGGCCTACAGATTTAATCTGGGTATAGACGGCATATGGTCAGGGTTGTTGCTCGGATGCCTTGTACAAACAGTCATTCTCTCTTATATGATGGTCCGAACTAACTGGCATAAAGAGGTATGTAGTAACATCAAGTTGATGTCCTGGAATTCGGTATTCAATGATAAAATCAACTGATAAAATTGCTGAATGATGCAGGCGCTGCAAGCTCAACATCGCATGAAAACAGCGGGTGGTACAACTGAGATTCAACTTCATTATCTGGCATCAGAAGAAACTTAAATGATTGTTTGATCACATGAAAGCAGGGGAGGTAACAGAGACCATCGATGGCTGCAGATGCTATACATTTTCCTTCAATTGTTAGTTTCATACGAGGGATGTGATGTAGCAGGCGCAAATTTTCAATGAGCCTTCATTCTCTCTTTTTTCTTTCTCTTTGTTTTCATTTTCTCAACATGAGATACTGAACAACTAAGCAGCCTTACGTTAATCAAAGTTGGAACCTCCAAGTGGCAGATTTTGATGAGTTTGTAATTTTGCTAGTTCTTTCAGACTCGATTGGCAGTGATCAGCAGGCACCACTGTTCACATTTGATCATTTCATTTTTTATATGATTATCCAGTGGTTGAATCTCATGCTGATGTAGAAGAAGGTGCAACAGCTATGGTGAAATTATTGATTTTTGAAAACCTGAGGTCAGAAATTAGTAAAAATAATGCAGCCACAAAAAGCATTAACTTTATATTACACTAGTATCAGTTCAAGGTTACACAGGACAACAGTATGGCATGGAGCCTGTATAACCCCAGCTTTTAATTTTGTATTGACTAGATTTGATTGGTGATGGATGTGTGGATCTAAGTTTACGCTAATTGCAAGGCTTCTTCACGTTTGATGTCGAACACCTTATTGAGGACATCTTCAACAACCTGAATAAATCCAAGAAGAGGAAAAATAAAAATTCACACAATATTCTGCCAGTAGAAACTTCCGATTTGTATTATAGCATAAAACATCACGAACAGAAAGTAATGGAAGAGAGTTGAAGGCCTTAAAAATAGATATTTTTATGTGCAAGAGAGTTTACCTTATCTGGCGTAGAGGCACCAGATGTTACGCCAATTGTGATGGGACCTTCTGGTAGAAAGTTCTCCTTCTCAACCAGCTCGCCATGCTATAAATCGCATCAAGTCACAAATAATCAGATGATCACAAGATTTCGAATCTAAAATCACTTTCCTAGGTTGAATTTATAGAACTACAAACTTGTAAATAAGTAAAATGTGTTCAAATCTACCATCAACTTGTAGGCTATTTTGTTTCCAGGACCTATTCTCTGCTCACTGTCAATCCAATATGAGGGAATTCCACGGTCTTCTGCAATCTCTTGAAGGTGTGATGTATTGCTTGAGTTCCACCCACCAACAACTAACATAAGGTCCAGCTTTTCATCAACCAGCTTATACATTGCATCTTGTCGCTCCTGAAAAAATTGAAACAAAAAAGGAAATTGGCTTAAGTTTGATTTAAAGTTTGTCAGCAATCCATATAAAGTAACTCTGCTATTGGATAGCTTGCACTTTGGCTTTATGTGCATGTATTACTGGGGGAAGCTGTTTGGCCATCAAAAACAAATTAGCGTTCTTTCAGGTAAGAAAATGCAACCTACTGGGTTTAATTAAGAAGATGAATGAAAAGATATTAAGCAATAGAATTATCCATGTTTCACAAGATTGTAAAAATCTTAGCAAGAAAAACCTTGAGTAGGGAACAGAAAATTACTTGAGTAGCATCACATATTGTGTTGAAGCTGATGAAATGGTTATTGACATTTTCCACACCATATTTACGCATCATGGTCCTCTCTACTAATTTTCCTGTAAAATTGAAAAAAAGTAAATAACAGAGGTAAAAAACTTCAAGGAGAAAGGAATGACATATCATAAGTGCAACTAACCAATATCTTCTGTTTCTCCCTTGAGCATTGTAGTTTGATTTGCAATGCCTAGTTTTACAAGGTCACGATCTGGATCAAACCCTTCTGACACCGCAAACTTAAATTTCTGCATTTAAGCAACAACTACTTCAGTCTCTGCAAAATCTCACAAATTGACAATCAAAGTCAAATAAGCAGCAATTTTACCTCTAGAAAGTCCTCTTTGGTTGAGCTAGATCCATCCAGTTGGCCCCCCAATATGTAATCACAAACATATGTTGCCTGGATTGAGATAATAATAGAAATATCATATAGTGAGAATCTTGTTTCCTTTAACATATTATTTCTAGCAAAAAATTATGTAATATCCAAAAATAAAACATCAACTACCTTTGATCATACCTCTTTCATATTTTTCACTATGATATACCTTCCTGCAAAAGAAGCAGTTGCTACAGTTTCCTCGTGAGAATATTTACCATGAATAATTGAAGTGTAGTCTCCCTTCTTGTGCTTCTCAACAGTATTCCAAACCTTCAAAAAAAATTTCACAAATATAAAATATAGATATAGGAACGCAAGATACAAAGTTGAAGACTTAGGTAAAAAAGAATAAGTCAAAATAGCATCTAATCTCTCTCAAGTAAGGTACCTTAGAGACCCAAGGACATGTTGTATCGACAATTTGCACTTTTTTTTCATTCAGAACCAACATTTCTTCCACTGCAGCCCCAAATGCAGGCAAAACCACAACATCACCCTTATTCACAACATCAAATTCCTTCTTCCCTTCAGCAATAGGGATATTTTCAACTTCCATCTCCTCCAACCGCTGCAATGAGAAATATAAGAGCTTCACTAATTATATTCTAAAAGTAACAAACAAAATAGACGGACTCCAGAAGGATGATATTCATTCAAAGACAAAACAAATTTCTAAAACTTTAACCATTACAAAACTGGCTTCATAGATCTAATAATACACGTTTGAAGTTCCATTTCATCAATAAGATATGATTTTGCCTCAAATTAGATACCAATGAGTTATGAAGCAAGATGAATATGAGTTACATCAACGTTGTTTCAAAGATAACCTACAGAAATAAACAAAAAGGAGGTTGATCCCCAAATGAAAACTATCATATAAGATAAAAACACTGAGTGTAGCATAGTAGAAACAAAAAAAAAAAAAAACTCATGTTTTATAACCTGAAAATCCATCAAACCCATTCAGTGAACTGAAGTTCAAAACTGAGACCCCCATAATCCTGACTTCTTGACCAACCCCTCAAGATTATGGCAGAAACTGAAGTAACATTTACACCATAATTTCCACTTCAATCCTCAGAATTCATGACCACGAATACGATCAACATAACAAGAAACAGGCATCAAAATCTAAAAATCCAAATCATCAAACAAGTGGGATTAACTTTGTAAGACCTTATTAACAGTTGGATTGTGAATAATTTCATTGGTAAGCCAAATCTTCTCAGTTGGAAACTGTTTTCTGGCTTCATAAGCAATCTGCACAGCACGCTCTACTCCCCAGCAGAATCCATAAGCTTCCGCAAGCTTCACCGTCACATTTCCCCACGTGTACTCGTATCCGTTCTCCTTCAAAGTCTTTATGATATCACCTGATCGATTTGCAAAAAACTCATCACCAAAATCACCAATAATTTCAAATCAAAACACTTCAATTTCAACAATTATCTCCAAAATCATTCATGCTCATGCAAGCTTGAATTTCTTTTTTTTTTTAAATAAAAAATGAAACTTTAATTAAAAAAAATAAGTCTTAATAATCTTCATTATCAATAAAAAAAAAAAAATTGAGAAAATGCACAAAACAATTCCAAATTAAAACACTTCAATTTCAACATATATCTCCAAATTCATTCATGCTCATGCTTTTTTTTTCAACATATATCTTCAATAAGTCATTCATGCTTTTTTTTTTTAATAAAAAATGATTCTTTCATTAAAATTTAAAAAAAAAAAAAGGTTTCGATAATCTCAATTATCGGTACAAAAAAAAATTGAGATAATTCACAAATTTCCAAAGAAAAAAAAAACTTACTTGTGAATTCTCGACTCATAAGCTCAAGAGTCTCTTCCTTGTGACCAAACCCTTTCCGATTATAATTCTTACTTCTCGTCAAGTTATGTCGGAACTGTTTGGCGTCAAAGTCAGAACCGACGGACACCGAAGCACTCGGAGACTCATCGGCGGAGCATTTGACTGACACAGGCTTCCTGCTCCTGAGAGCCAAAACTCCAGCTCGGCTTTCGCGGGAGCCTACGTCCACGCGAGTGCAGAAACGGCAGAGTTGCAGAGTAGACGCCATGACCGCTAGAGAGCAAGAAGAGGAGATATAGAGAGTGAGCGAAATGCGCACGTTAGCGACGAGTGAGGAGGGAATGGCAAGTGTTCAACAACAAGGGTGCGCATTATATTCTCGCTCCATCTCGTGTTCCATGTTTTTTGGATTATTTTAATTTTTGGGATTTGTTGTCGTTTTGCTTACAAGGATCGTTTCGTATGGCATTTGAGTATTTCAACATTTTTTTTTTTCTATTATTTCCTAATCTAAAATGTCATTATTGATTAAATTAATTTCGCTCCAATGGGATTTTTTTTTCTTCTCTCTTTTTGGTATTTCATTTAATTAAATAGCTTTTCAATTCATTTTTCTAAATTAATACATTCATAGCAATATCATCTTAATTTTATGTTAAATTTAAAATACATAAATACCATATTATAATAATATCATAAATTTAAGGATAATAATTATTAATTAGAGTGGAATTGCAAGTAGCAAGATGAACGAAAAATAAGATTAAAACAAACCCAACAAATTATAAATTAAATGATAAACTTACCTCTCACATTATGCTTTGGTTTTGAACCCAAAACGTGTTATGTGATGATAAGTGTCGTTCATGCATTGATTAAATGATAATCAAATGGAGTTACTATCAATCGAAAATCATGTTTACATCAAATAAAATTGGGTGGGGGGTTTCCATGTGGAACATGACATTCTCTAATTTTTGTGCTTCAATTCCCAAACCACCACATTTGACTTCGCCTCTCTACTGTCCACACAAGTGTGTGACTCTATTTTTGCTTCTGGACTTGTGTTGGGATTTGTCACTTCTTCGAACAATTTTGGCCTTTCTCTATGTATTTGACAGCCATGATTATTCACTTTTCTCTTCAAAAAAATTTTTTGGGTAATTGACACGTGTAAAGTGTTGTCAAACAGATAAAAATATTATTATGTGATGTAACATAAAAACGTTTTTGAAATTAAATTGAAACACTCGTAATAAATCGACTTTCTAATGAAACATGTTTCAAGACTCCTATCTTCAACGATGGGTGTTTCTTAATAAGGTTGAATACAAGTTGGGTCAGGTTTTAATCAATCCGACTCAATTCGATAATCTGATGGGTTGGTATAAATAGACTCGATGTTAGGTTTGAATAAAAATACACTCAACATATTTGGGTTTGATCAGATTCGAGTCGGATTAAATGGTTTAATCGATTTCATTAATTTTAACAATTCGAGTTGGGTTTCGAGTTTTTATAGTAAAATCTAATAAAAAACTGGAACTCAACGGATTGGGATTTATGAACATGATATCAATTCCTTGATTTATAGGGCATGTGAGATGTATACTTTTTTTCAATTTATAAGTATTTAATTGTAGCGGATGGTTTACTAGGCTAGTGTTAAAAAACAATTAAATAAAGAATTTGGGTTATAATAGTATGATTTATTAATTAATATATAATATAATTATAAAAAATTGATATTTTACATATGATCTTTGAATTGATCAAAGATTATTTCAATTGACTAGAATCGGTTGCTTAATGAAACTAGATCTTGGGAAAAAATATTAAATATTTGACGATATCTTAATTAATAAATATGATTTATGATTAATTATAATATAAGATTTTAATAACCTATGATTGTTATATTCAATGTTATATGGAATCACTCAAAACCGTTAGATACATGATCGAAACTTTGATAAATCATACATCAAATGATTCAACTAAACCCATCTATCAGTACTCTTCCTTGGCACTATCATAAGATTATGAGATGCAACTCAACTAAACCCATCTATCAGTACTCTTCCTTCGCACTATCATGAGATTATAAGGTGCAATTCAATGTATCATTTACTCTATCCCTTTAAAAATGGAAAAAATATTTTAATTTAATAATTGGAATTTTTCCAAAAAACCTTCAAATAACCACTCATATGACATGTCAATCTCGTTACACATTGACCACGTACTCCTTGATTGATGTAATACACATACAATAAATGCACCAAAGCTTTTCTCCTCTGCCTGTACCATTTAATTATCTCATACTTTTTTAGGAATGAGTGGACTTGATCTTGGGGACGTAGCAGAGTGCATAAATTCAAACAATGGCTTTCTCTCCTCTTTTATCTTTGAATTTAGTTTCATCAATTGGTCAATTTTTTAAGATTTATTTACTGGGTAAATAGTCAAGATTACGTTTGCCATAGCAGAGGAACCCGATTCCACAAATGTCATATAATAGAGCCCACCAACTATGAAAATTTTGGTTGAAAAATGTAGCAATTAAGTACTATTCAACTTATGTTTATATTTCAAATACTATTTAGTTAATTAATTATTATCGAATTGATATCATAACATCAAATTAATACCTTTCTTTTTTTTTATCTGTGTCACGGTGTGTCAAAGGTTATAAAGGATGTACACAAAAAGAATTCGAATCTTAAACTCGAAAGATAGTACACCTTCAAATTCAAGGCTTCAACAATTAGGCTACACCTTTAGGGTTCTCGTATTAATACTCCATCATCTACAATACATGATTCAAAATAGAATTATGTGAGGTGTGACATTATTATATATATGACATGGGAACCGTAATTCCAATCCAATTATAGAAACAACCAAATGAATACTAATTTTATTCTTACTAGAATTCTTCTTCTAGTTTTATCACCTGAATTGTAAGATTTCTATTTGCGATTATTATGGCTTCAAGAATATCATACTTAAGGGTCAAAAGTAGATGGAACAGGGACCTCTTATGGTCCTATATATGGAGGAAAATCACAGATTTAGTTTATATAATTTTCTTTTATTTCCTAGACAACCAAACACACTTCAATGCTATGTTGATAATCGATCATCACGTTCATATATCTATATATAAGCCTTACCCAACAACAAATCAACAATTAGTAATAAAGGTGAATTGAATTTGACTCAACTTCCTTCAAAGCAAATATTTAGGGTAGTCTCCTGACCACTTTATTCCGAATCCAGCTCTATTCATATGCAGTAGTACGAAGAACAAACTGCAAAGTATCAGCTCATAATTTTCCTTTCTGGATAAAAGATGTCAAACCAATGTGTTTCCTCTTTCCAACTAACATAACTTAACAAGATTAAATTAATAAATGATTGGCCAAAGGCAGTATTGAAGACCAAGTAGCAGCAAATCATGCACTAGTAATTGAAAACCCTTTTGTTTTGTTTTGGCAATGGAGAGTTGCTCTTTGCAATCACCATCTCTAGCAGCATCCGTACCTACCTCTTCGTCCAGCAGGGGCTTATTGAAAAACCTTTTGGCTACCCTCAACTCCTCAAATGTCCCGCTTCATAGAAGTACCCACATGCAAGAATGCTCAGGTTTATTCTTCCTACTATTCTTTCAGATGGGTATCTTTTGTGCTTTGTCTATGTTTTCCTTCAAATGCGTTCTTTTGGTTTCTCTTTTATGATCTTCAGATGTTCTCACGCGCTGAAACTTGCGTGCAAAAGATCTGCATAAACATATGTACGTACGAAAGTGAAAAACTTGGCGAGTCCTACAAAATATCTGCATAAACAGTTGAATAAATGAGTAGCTAAATTATTGGGATCTATCCCTACAATTCAGGATGATAATTTGAATACAAAAGAATATCTTTCTTTTGTGAAACTTTGTTTCTCAAAATTAATCACAAGTTGTTCCTTCCCTGGACTATATATATATATATATATATGTATGTTTGTGTTGTTATCAAAATATGGATTCTTCAGTTGATGGTGGGTTGGATTCGATGGAGGATTACATGAGTGTAGAAGAAGACTACTATTCCTCTGAACCAGACTCGCCCGATGTCATCGAGGATGACGACTCCGATTTACTTTGGGTCCCATCTAAGGGTTCCTCTACCAGGGCAAGTGCTCTTTCTTCTTCTAAAAAAATTAGATTTTTTTTTTTTTTTTCAATGTGTATATGTATGAATTTTGGTTGGACTTTAGAGCTATCAGTCTTTAGAGTTCGGAGTTAGTGGTCATGTTATCTAAATTAAATTTAACAAGCGTATTTATGTTGACTTTGAAGATTCACAATTTCTATTTTTTAAACTGTTGATTGTGTTATTGACTGCAAAGGATAGTGCTTTATGTGCTACTGGTTTTGTTGAATTTCGGGATTCTGTGAAAAAAGGGATTTATTTATTTAGTTACGTGGTTTGGTAACTATTTTTGGCAATGTGCAGGTTATATCGAAAGAGTATCTTTTGGCGGCACAGGTAATGGAAAAGGAAAGAAATTTATTTTTGTGCTTTGTTGTCTATGTTTTAATTTTTGGTTGCATTCATGTAGAGGGAGGATTTGCGGAGAGTTATGGAATTGCTGTGTCTGAGCGAACATCACGCACGTACTTTGCTTATTCATTACCGTTGGGACGTTGAGAAGTTGTTGGCTGTCCTTGTAGAGAAGGGGGAAGCAAGCTTGTTTTCTGAGGCAGGTGTCAATGTAAATGGAGATATTACTTCTTTACCGTCTTTTTCTTCTGCAGTAATGTGCAATATATGCGTGGAGGAGGTTTCTGGCGATAAGATTACCAAAATGGACTGTGGCCATTACTTTTGCAGTGACTGTAAGCAAACCCATTTTTCTATGATACTGTTGCGATCTCGTTATGAAGTTGTATATGTTTTATATCATCAAGTATAATGTCGATAGGCTGGCTAACACCATTGCCTATTGGCAATCTGATAGTTATTTTATCTGAAGATGCTCTCTTTTATATCTGCATTTAGTAAGAACATTATTAGATTTCTAGAGTGATGTTTTAAGCTATGGTCTTGATTCTAGAGTATTAACATTTGAAACACTACATGCCACGATGTGCTGTCTGTTTATGCTTTTCAAGATTTAATTCCTTCTGTGGATTGAACCCTCTTTCGTTTTCCTTTCGAGGTTGGACAAAGCATTTTATTGTGAAAATTAATGAGGGTCAGAGCAGGCGCATTAGGTGCATGGCATACCAATGCAATGCTATCTGTGATGAAGCTGTCGTCAGGAATCTGATCCTTAAGAAGCATCCTGATCTGGCCGAAAAATTTGATCGTTTTCTTCTTGAGTCATATATTGAGGATAATAAAATGGTTAAGTGGTGCCCAAGTACACCCCATTGTGGGAATGCTATACTTGTCGAGGAAGATGAATTTTGTGAGGTAGAATGTGCTTGTGGTTTACTATTTTGTTTCAGTTGCTTGTCAGAAGCACACTCTCCATGTTCATGTTTGATGTGGGAACTTTGGAACAAGAAGTGCCGAAATGAATCTGAAAATCTTACGTGGATCACAGATCATACAATGCCTTGTCCAAAATGTCACAAACCTGTGCAGAAGAATGGTGGCTGTGACTCTATGACCTGTATGTGTCGACAAAGGTTTTGGTGAGGATCCTTTCTTTTCTCTTATTTTTATTTATTTTGTCAGGTTTGCTTTTTTCACAATGCTGGCATAAATATTTCTATTTGATATACTGCTCTGGACCTGTGCAAGTTGGTTCAACCAGAGTTGATGTAATGTTATGACCTGTTCTTCTATATTAATTCTGGAATAGTTGGGCTTCTTTTATATTGTTTAACATCATTGACAGTGAATTATATATGGTTTTTGTCCAAAAGGTTTTCATTGTAGCAGCAGCTATTCCATTTTGTTATAGTCTTTGAAGGCTAGTTTTCCTCTTCTCCTTTTGTTACAGTTGGGGATGTGGTGGAGCTACTTGCCGCTGCTTCACTGTGAATGTATCTGATGGTCAAAGTTATGGTCGGTACAAAGAAGATAAAGCCAAAAAAAGGGAAAGGGTAAATATCTATGGAGATATGCACTATCATGTTCATTACAAAGCTCATACAGATTCCTTTAAGCTTGAAAGTAAACTTAAGAAGACCATTCTTGGGAAGGTGTCAATATTAGTAAAGAGGAAGTCATGTCTCGGAGATTTCAGTTGGGTAAATAATGGACTGTGCATACTTTTCAGATCAAGGCGTGTCCTTTCTCGTTCATACCCATTTGCATTTTACATGTTCGAACATGAGCTCTTTAATTATGAGATGAGCAAGGAAGAAACGGAAACAAAACGGCTTCTGTTTGAGATCCAGCAGCAGCAGCTTGAGGCAAACGTTAAGAAACTCTCCGAGTTATTGGAGGAGCCTTTTAATCAATATTTTGATGATAGACTTATGGAGGTAAGGTTGCAAGTCATCAATCTGTCTCGGATCATCAATAAGCTCTGTAACAAAATGTGAGTATGGCTGGCACTAAATTTTGTCTACATATTGAGTTTTCTATGTGTATATATATGCTAATGATAAAGTCACTGGCAGGTATGAGTTCGTCGAGAATGATTTGTCTAGCTGTGGTGTTCTTGGTACCCACAATATAGCTTCCTACAGAGCATAGGGCATTGAGAGGGCATCAGAACTTTCAGCTTGTGTTCCAACCAAAACAAATACTACTGATCAATATCTACCATTTGATTGTGGTACAAGTGGTTTTGTCGATTTACCTTTTTTTTTTTTTTGCTGCTGGTTATATGTAAGATAGATAGGGAGCAGCTATGGCATTCAACACATCTTACCTGACTTCTCTAACTGTCAAGAGTGTAGCAGTTAATCTGTAGTTTTTTCTTATTGAAAATGGCACATGGTTTGAATGATTTACTCTTCATCTATGCTAGATATTATTTGCATGCACTGTCAGAACCTTAAGAAATTTTTATTACACACCGAGAAGAAAATTTGCAACTTTGAGATTTTGTTCAAAGTTAACCTTTGAAAAAATGGTTGTTTTCTTATCCCAACTTCAGAATATGATTAAACCTTGTGGCCCTGGGAGTTCAGATGATAGTGTATGTTCTTCTTGGAAGCATGCTAATCTCTTAATTCAGGATTTAGTGTGTTTGTGTGAGATTAATCTAAGTGGTTTAAGAACCTAAGTCACTAACTTTTACTTGGTAACTTCTTGTCCAGGGATTTATGTTCCTTCCTCTTGTTGGAAGAGAAACTTGGAATTGATTGGTGTTTAGACATTCCCAGCTCTAAAATTTATATATTGTACAAGCCTCTTATAGAGCTTTTGTGGGTAATAAGATCTGTGAGTTTTGAACCTAAGACTTGAGCAAGACTTACATGCATTTTTGGGTTAAAATATTAAGTCTTCGGAGAATGCAAATGTTTACAACTTCCTTTTTGTTGATTTCTGTTTATTATTTTTTGAATCTCATTCTTGTGCCGTTAACTCTGGTTTAATTAATTTTGGTTGAAGGGCATTAAATCGACTGAACTTCCACTGGAACAATAGTTGAGGAATAATTTAGGCCTACCAAGTGCCATCTACACAATGAATCCTACACTTATCAGATGGATTGTATTATCTGGAAACCTCCGCCAAACATAGCCATATAGACAAAGTGGAGAAAAACTTTCAGCATTTCCTATATACTTCACCATGGAACGATAGATATGGCTATGTAGCAAGTGCATCCAATCATTAATGGATTCTTCAGAAACTTCCTTTACATCCTTTACAACAAAAGAAGCGTGTACAGATAAAAGGCTTTAAAAATTCTAAATTAAAAAAAAATAAAACTTCTGAAGAAATAATTCTTAAAGAGAACTCTTCATTTTAATTTTTTGAACTTAATTAGGATTGACTCATGGGACAATTAACAAATCAAAATTTTATAAAAATATTATTGATGGAGTTTAAAATGATTTAGTAGAGAGAAATAAATTATATAAATAATATAAATAGTATTTAAAGTCTTTATTTTAACTTTGTATCTCAACTGATATAACTAATAAGGTTAATAAATGAAAATTAAAACAATAAACAGGCCTGCCAGACTTAGATGAGCTAGCGAAAAACTATGCATTTCCATGTGGATTCATTGGCAATGGGAAGTGTGTATAAGTTCCACCAAACATTATGTAAAAATCAAACTTCAGGATGAAACTTGCATGCATATAATGAACTCATAGGCTGCAATTTTTGCTACAAAATTTTCTGCATAAACATTTAGAAAAGTGAAAATCTTGGCAGCTAGATAGGCTATTTATATCTAATAGATTACTAATTTCCTATGAATGTCTACAAGGCACAGTAAGAGTCCATGCAGAGGTTGTTGGGGCAACTCCAACAAAATCAGACTCGAAAGATGAGGATCTTGTACTTATGGCTGGTGCTTGCTAGTGGTCGAGTTGGGTCTCGAACAGTGAGGTGACATCTATGTCTCATCTCTATAGTAGTCAAATTAGCTTTTTAACTCGATGTCTGGTTTATAGAATATGATCAAGTATTGGAATCTTCCTCGGGGAGCTATTGAAACTTGGTTTTCGCGAGTACGAGGAAAACAATACTCATTCTGCAGAGTGTTAAGCAGACAGATGAAGGTCCATCCTGAAATATGCATCATGCCATGAGAAGAGATAAGGAAAGTCTAACAGAAGAGGCTTCCCATTGGCCAACCACCCCTTTTGCTCCCATGACGTGATGTGTAACGCCCCGGCCCCAAATAATCTAAACGAATCATAAATTCAAATGACCAGTCGATACCTTCCAAACAAATTTTAACGACCAAACAAATTAACAAATTTTGCTCTCCTCAGGGACGCGTCTCCCACTCGAACCCAACGCATCCCCCACTCGAACCCAAGACCTTAAAGGATTAAAGCGTTCAGAGTGAGTACTAATTGGGCTACAGCCCAATTGGTACTCACCTTGAACTGAGAATCTCTTTGGTCATTTGGAATTGTGATGGATTTGTTAAAAAACGCACGTTTTTGTCGTTACCTTCCAAACAAATTATCAAATTTTGCTCCCCTCAGAGCGAGTACCAATTGAGCTATTGGCCACATTTGATTGGTTAAATTTGGCGGGGCCGGGGCGTTACATGATGGCCACATTTGATTGGTTAAAATTGGCGGCCAACTGCTATACGTATATATACCAAGTCGTTGTAATAGTTTTTGTACAAGAATAAAGTATTTTTCCACTGCTTTTTCACTTTCCACTTCGTTATCCCCTTTACTCCGTCTAAATTCACGTTGTTTGACTCCTGTTGGTTGCTCTTTGTTCTCTCCTTCCGTAAGCAGCAGTGAATTCCACCCTCACCGACGGCATAAACCTCGCCGGATTTCTCTCTTTGTTCCGATAGGCTTACTACATCTTCAGTTGTTATTATCAAGTTATGGTTTCTTCAATTGCCGGACGGTTGGATTCGATGGACGATTACCGTTCCTCCAACCCAGACTCTCCTGATATCATCGAAAATGAAGACTTCTATGTGCTGCGGGTCCCACCCCAGGTTTCCTCTACCAAGGTAAAGTTCTCTGTTTTCTTCCCAACTTTTTATTTTTATTTATTTATTTATTTATAATTTATGTTTTCTATGTTGTTGTTTATGTGTATGTGTGTGAAACTTTTCTCAACTGTTTACTGTGTTCTTGACTGTAAAAGATGGTTTTTTATGTACTAGTGGTTATAGTTAAATTTGGGTACGTTTGTTGGTAACTCTTTTCGGAATTGTGCAGGTTCCGTTGAAAGAATTTCTTTCGGCTGCAAGGGTAATGGAAAAGGAAAGAAAATTTTATTTGTGTTTCTTTTCGGGTGTGTTTTGTTGTTTGGTCTAATTTTTTTGCTGCATTCATGTAGAGGGAGGTTTTGCAGAAAGTGACGGAATTGCTATGGCTGAGGGAACATGATGCCCGTACTTTGCTTATTCATTACCGTTGGGATTTTGAGAAGTTGTCGGCAGTGCTTGGAGAGCAGGGGAAAGCAAGCTTGTTTACTGAGGCAGATCTCATAGTAAATGAAGATACAAGTTCTTCAGCGCCTTTTTCTTCTGCAGTTTTGTGCAATATATGCATGGAGGAGGTTTCTGGTGATAAGGTTACCAAAATGGATTGTGGCCACTCCTTTTGCAATGACTGTAAGCAACCCTTTTTTCTATAATACTGTTGTGATCTCTTCGGGAGTCATATATGTTGCTAACACTATTGGCAACGTGATAGTTATTTTGTCCGAAGATGTTCTCTTACCTACAGTGTCCTGCATTCCATTTTTCTTCTGAGATATTTATATATGCATTTAGTTAGAAATTATTAGATTTACTTTCAGACTGAAGTTTTAAGTTAAAGTTTTGATTTTAGAGTGTTAACACTGGAAGCAAATAGTAGTTTGGTAACTTTCCATTACATGCCAAAAGTGATTTGCTATCTGTTTATGGTTCTTAAGATTTGATTCCTTGTGTGAATTCAACCTCTTTATTTTCCTTTTCCAGGTTGGACAAAGCATTTTATTGTGAAAATTAAGGAGGGTCAGAGCAGGCGCATTAGATGCATGGCACACAAATGCAATGCTGTCTGTGATGAAGCTGTTGTCAGGAATCTGGTCCATGAAAAGCATCCTGATCTGGCAAAAAAATTTGATCGTTTTCTTCTTGAGTCATATATAGAGGATAATAAAATGGTTAAGTGGTGCCCAAGTACACCTCAGTGCGGGAATGCTATACTTGTCAAGAAAGATGAATTTTGTGAGGTAGAATGTGCTTGTGGTTTACAATTTTGTTTCAAGTGCTTGTCAGAACCACACTTGCCATGTCCATGTTGGATGTGGGAACTTTGGACCAAGAAGTGCCAAGATGAATCTGAAACAAGTGATTGGATGACTGTTCATGTAAAGCCTTGTCCAAAATGTCACATACCTGTGGAGAAGAACGGTGGCTGTAACCTTGTGACCTGTATCTGTGGACAAAAGTTTTGGTGAGGATCATTTCTTTTCTCTTCCTTTTTGTTGGTATAATATTGTGACCTGTTCTTTTATATTCTGGAATAATTGGAGTTCTTTTAGATTGTTTAACATCTCTGACTGTCAGTTATATAGTCCAAAAGCTTTTCTCATTCTAGCAATAGCTATTCCATTTTGTTAGAGTATCTTTTAATGCTTGTTTTCCCCCTTCCCTTTTGGCACAGTTGGCTATGTGGCGGAGCTGCTGTCGGACACCATACTCGATCTGAAATTGCTGGTAGCAGTTGTGGTCAATACCAAAAAAAAGTCATGAAAACTGAAAAGGCAAAGCATAATGTTTATGGAGGTAGACACTATCATAATCGTTACAAAGCTCATACGGATTCCTTTAGGCTTGAAAGTAAACTTAAGGAGACCATTCTTGAGAGGGTGTCCGTATTAGGAAAGCGGGAGTTAAGACTTACAGAATTCAGTTGGGTAAATAATGGACTGTGCACACTTTTCAGAACAAGGCGTGTCCTTTGTTGTTTATACCCATTTGCATTTTACATGTTTGAAGAAAAGCACTTTAATGATGAGATGAGCAAGGAAGACAGGGAAAGAAAGCAGCTTCTGTTTGAGATCCAGCAGCAGCAGCTTGAGGAAATCGTTCAGAGACTCTCAGAGTTATTAGAGGAGCCGTTCGAATGGTATCCCGATGATAAAGTTATGGAGACAAGGATGCAAGTCATCAATCTGTCTCAGATCATTGATAAGCTCCGTAAGGAACTGTGAGTATGGCTATCATAAAATTTTGAATACTTATTGACCTTTCTAAAGTGTATCTATATGCTAATGATAAACTCACTGGCAGGTTTGAGTTCATTGAGAATGATTTGTGGCTGTAGTCTTCTTCGTAACCGCAATATAGCTCCTCACAAATCAAAGGGAATTGAAAGGGCATCCGAACTTTGTGCTTGTGTTCCAACCAAAACTAATACTAATGATTTCGATTGTGGCACAAGTGGGAATGTGGACATACCTTCTCTTTTTTGTCTTCATTTGCTGATGGTTATATATATAAAAGATAAGGAGAAGCTATGGCATCTAAGTGTTAAGAGTGTAGCAGTTAAACTGCTGATTTTATCTGTTTGGTTATTAAGATGTTAAATTTTCAGCATAGAGTTTGCAGTCTTTTTCTTTCACTTTTTGGAAAGGATGTATGCACCCAATAATATGATTTGGAAGAAAACTGAGACTAGCATATTATTTGGAAGTTCTACAAACACATTTTAATGACTTACTGAATGTCCTTCTGCTCTTACAATCAGCTCTTACAATCCATTAGATCGACTGAACCTGCACTGAGACAATAGTTTAGGAATAACTTAGGCCAACATCTGCATATTGTGGTTGAATCCTGCCAAAAAAAAAGAAAAAAAAATCTCCATAATATCCGCAGGGAGCTTTAGAAAGTTAGAGCTTGTGCAAGTATGAGTTTACCTAGTTTAATTAATATATTAAAATCATGATTCCTGGAATTAGTAATTTATCAAAAACAATATTCTGCAGAGTTACGCAGATGAAGTTAGATCCTGAAACAATATTCTGAAGTTAAAAAGTACAAAATGTACCTTTTACATTTAGAATAAAGAATTTTTACCTCTTAACTTGTTTAATAAATTTATCAAGCTAACCACAGAATTTTTAATCTTAATTGATAACTTTAATTAATGTTGATCAGTGAATTCCCAAATTTCAAGAACGTTTGATTTAATTGTTCCTTTCCTTAATAAATGCCGCCTTCTTAATAATCAAGCACGACGATTTGAAGCTCTCTTACAATTACAGAGGGACTTTCTTTTGTAAAGCTACATCACTCAAAATCGACGATTACTTGAGTGCAGATGAAGTTGGCTGCACAGGCATGGGAATAGTAAAGAAACTTATTGGGTTACTTTTAAAAATAACAAAATCATAGGGTTTACGTCCAACTAACCAAAATTGAATGGCTTCTTGCTTAAGAAAAAGATAAGCAAGCACCAAAACCATAAACTGGCCATTGCTTGATAATTATACTCGTGAAACTCATGCAAAGAAGAATTGGCTCAATTGGGATTGTATTTGTGCCTTAGTTGAAAATGTTTACCTTTAAGCTTTACAGATAAATAATTCATCTTTCTTTTAAGGCAATTTGCCATTACATTACAGACTATTGAATCACTTCAGCAAATTCAGACTCGGGTTGCTTTCACTCTCACTCTCACCAAGTTTGATATATTTACCAAGACAGACTCATATTATCTATGGAGTGTTACCCACACAATGGGTAAAACTCACCCTCAAAATCGACTTGTAAGAGAAGGGTGTCCAAGTATTCATAAGCTCAATTGTCAAATCTTACGTTGACAATGTAAGACTCAATTGGACCGTTAGAATCCATCACACTTTCACAGTTAGGTGACTTCACGAATCCCACTGCATAAAGGTCAGCCCATTTTACCAAGATAGACTTGTATTATCTATGTACATTGGGTAGAACTCACCCTTAAAATTGACTTGTAAGAGAAGGGTGTCCAATTATTAACAATATGAGATCAATTGGATTGTTACAATCCATCAAGTTTTCAAAAACCGCGTCATATTAGGTAGAATTCACCCTTAAAATTGACTTGTAAGGGAAGGGTGTCCAAGTACTTATAAAACCATTTTTCAGTCCTTTTATTAACAATGTTTGACTCAATTGGATCATTACATGACATGCAAGAAAAATAAAATATATCAAGTTAGAAGAACCTCATAATTGATAAATTGATAAATGATTCTCATTCCATGTACTTATGCTTGAAGCTGCTATATATTATCACATTATTGCAAGTTCGTAAAAATTTCTCAGAATAATACTTGGACGAAAAATAATGCAATCATAGCAAATAAACAAATGCATATTACTATAATATCCATATAGTATAAAAAGAGATTTCCATCGAAAATACTCCTGCAATTTCAATAGCTTGCCTCTCCATATAACTACAGGTTAACTTGCCGAGCAAATCCCTGGATGTGATTCCTGATTACTTTGATGGTTCTGTGAGACCAATGTTGTGGGATTACTTTCAAGCAATGGGGTCAGCCTAAATTTGGCAATGGTCACTCAAAGATGAAGAGTAAAAAGAATTTAGAATTGTTACCTTGTAGAGAGATGATTTCTTAATCTAAGATTTCCTTGGGGATGGTATTGGAGATGTTGGAGGCTTCATGTCCTCATACCTGGTTATTTATTCAAAAATAGAGAACGAATACTCAGTATATTTTGACTGTTACCAGAATAGTGATAACAGCATTTGACCCAGACTAGCATCTTCTGTGAAATCTAGCTAGCTGCCAGACTGTTCATGGTGAGTTAGAGAACTGACAAATGACAATATCGTGTCTAAGCAGAAACAGAAATACAGAACAAAGCTATATCAACCACCACCCAACTTACATGTGGTAGGGTGAAAGATGATATGTCGAATTCTGGGAAGGATTCTCTTCGACATCACTGGTAATGGTGATCTTAACAACATCATTGCCTCCATTCAACGGGGACACAGCTTCTACTGGCACAGAATTACTGGAAGGTATTGCATTGGGACCACTTGGTGTTGGGCTTGGAGAGCTGGGTGGCTTTAAATCCTCATAACTATAAAATTAAATCAGCTTGTGAGAAACTAAGTTATATTTATGATTTGGAAAGAAAATGCGAGAAGTGACTTACGCAAGGTAAGGAGAAGGAGGACTTTTACTCGGCACTTCTTGGGCTGCTGTTTCTGTGACGTTAATCATCACCACTGATGTACTTGTTTGAGTATCAGAAGTACCAGACGTTGACAGTCCATCAATGATGGTTAAATTTTTCTGCCCAGATGGAGGAGTTGGAGTAGGAGATGTAGGTGGTTTCAAATCATCATAACTGCATATTAGCAAAACCACCTTAATAAATGAAAAATCGTGATGGCGAGAACTAACAATTTTGATGAGTAAAGAATCTTAAACTTAATGGTGAAAATATTACATTCTTAAATCTATTCCATAAAAAGGAATTAAGGATTCCGATAAATTCATCCCAAATACTTTTTGGTGGATGTAGATAAATCCCTACATCAGATCCTCCATTCCTACCTTTATAGTCAACTGCTAGGCCAACCAATATAAGGTAAACTTACGCAATATAAGGTGAGAGAGGGCTCAATTTCTTCACATCTGCCTCTGTAGCTCCTTTCTCAAGGGTTGTGCCAGAGGGTTCCAACGAAGAGCTGGATTCTGAAATCACCAGTTTGGGGGCACCAGTAGTGCTTTGGGTTGGACTAGGAGATGAAGGTGGTTTCAGATCTTCATAGCTATGGAAAATATGGATAATAAATAAGTGATATTGCTAAGAGATAGTTTGAATATAGACAGCATGGTCAAATGTCTAATAGATTGGCTTACACAGCGTAAGGAGAAAGTGGCTGCATCGCTTTTGCTTTTGTTTGGGCAGGTTCCTTTGTGATGGGAGCAGTAGGTTCCTCCGGTATGATGCTCTTAGAAGATGGTGGATCAGGTCCATCCGCAACTGGTTTCTGATTATACAAAAATAGAATAATCGATTGGTTCCAAACTTTCTGGTGATATTCACACTAGAAACTATCTAGTGACATTGAATAAATAGTTAGACCCTTCCTCGTCTCTTGTCACAGCATGATGCAATCAATGACTCTATACTCCACGACAAGAATGAGGGACAAGGGACGATGGACGAAAATTTGACTAAATGCTTAAACCAAGAAGCTACTAATGGCTTTGGTCCTATAGGCCAGCGGAGAAGCCATTTGAAAATTTAGGATTACCATATACTTTCTTTTCTTAAACAATCCAAGCTGCATCCAATAAAAGGAACTGCACTACTTGTGCTCATTTTGACACATGAAGGGCCATTTATTGTTTGGTTTAAAGCCTTTGATTTAAGAGAGGACGAAAGTGATAATGACATAATGAGAAACATGAAAGTTAATCAGAAACTGGCAGCAAAAGAACAAATACTGTGAAAAAGAAAATTGGACTTGAAAGTCTGATACACTGTTTCAAATATAATTGCAGGATGAGGCTCTAGATGTGGCAGAAAAGCAGAGAAAGTTCTATGTGGACAACACTAAGTAGTTGACACAACATTTTTTGGGATGTATGAGTTCATACTTCATGACCTCAAGACTCCCTTATGAATGTTACAGATTTTCTAACTATGCACATTTATCTTGCTGCAGCTCTAGTCTCTCTCATCAAGATTTCCAGATTTTCTAGATGTGCAAAGTTCTCTGCCTTTCTAAGCAAGAAAAGAAGGAAACTACCTTTGGTTCAACACGTTGAGAAGGTATCTTTGCAAGAAGTTCCTCCATAGGAGTCAGTGGTGCAGTTGTCTCAGCAATTACTTCCACCACCTTGCAGTATGCAAGGCTACGATTTTTGGCCATCCATGCCATGAGTTCTGCCACCTGTGATTTATTTGCTTTTGTTGTTTGTTATGTTTAGTCTATATATTGCTTGAACAAATTCTGTTTTTGAATATTAAAATAACAGATTACCTGAAGGTTAGACACCTGCCCGCCAAATAAAGTATCTTCTTGTGAAAGGGTAATATTATGAGTTTCCTTGTAAGCATCAGTAGGTCGTTCCATTCCTCCAGGTCTGACAATCTGAAGAAGCACTACAAGATGAGTAATCAAGTTCAAGCCAAGAATCTTTTATATCATTGTGAGCAACAACTTATTAGAGGAACCAAATATCCATTTGAAAGATTTACCCAATCTCTTCAAAAACTCAAGAGCTCTTCTTCCAACTCTTCAATGTGAGACAACACAATTTCATTAGGATCTAGCAGTACTTACAGTGTAAGGGATACCACTGGCTATGAGTGCTTCTTCTGCCTTCCTCTTCCAGATCAGGACTCCCCAGAACAAACTGAAGTAGCAGAGACAAGAAGCTCATCAGTAAATCGGATCACTCAACAAAGATAATCCATACACAAATGCAGGTTTGCCATGAGCCGTTAATGAGTTCAGCAAATTATCTTTAAAATCTAAGAAAGAACATAAAAGAATTTAAACTTACTTTAGTATAGCTGCAGGAAATCCAACTTTATTTGTTCCCAAAGATGAAACCATAATGAAGTGGTCAACTTTAGCAACAGTTGCTGCACATCAGGGGCAATGTAGTTTTAGCATTTAGAGATTCAAAAGATTTACTAACAAACTACAAATATTGTTACATTTGAATCAAATAAACTATAAATAAAGTTTAATGGCTTATACCTGCATCAACAAGGTTTTTGGTAGCCTGATAGTCAATACGGTAAGGTCCTGTAATATCAAAAACCTCCTTCTCACTGGCACCAATGCAGCATATAACCACTGAGGCATTACCTAATGCCGGTCCAATCTGATCTGGTTTCTCCAAGTCACACTCCACAATTTCAAGCTTTTCTACAGCTGGGCTAATGACCAAAGACTACCTGTTACTTCCTAAGGGAGCATATTTGTCAATGCTATATTTACCAAAATAACTTTGTTGGTTTATTCAATTATCATATCAATTAAATTAAGAAACTGATACTCCTGAGCCTCTCTTTTCTTACGTTGAGTTCCTTCAGTTGCAATGTCAGTATCCAGCTTCACCTGCTCAACACTCTGCAGAATATTGTTTCTGGTAAATTATTAATTCCAGGAATCATGAACAAGATATATTTTATTAAATTAAGTGAACCCATACTTGCACAAGATTTCCTGATCTTTGAACACTCCTGACTCCAGCTCTAACTCGATAACCAAGTTTTAAAAGCTCCCTGAAGCGCATTCGAATACTTCGTCATATTCTATAAACCAGACATCAAGTTGAAAAGCTAATTTGACCACTAATGAGAAATGAAAGGGTTTTACCTTACGGTTCGAGAACCAACTTTACCGGTAGCACCAGCCACAAATACAAGACCCTCATCTTTTGAGTCTGCTTTTGGAGTTGCCCCAACAGCCTCTGCACGGACCCTTACTGTGCCTTGTGGACATTCATAAGAAATTAAGAATCTGTTAGATGTAAATAACCTATCTAGTTGCCAAGATTTTGACTTTCCTAAATGTTATCTAGATATTTCGTTGCAAAACCAGCCTATGAGTTCATTATATGCTTGCAAGTTTCATCCTGAAGTATGATTTTACATACAGTTCTGAGGTTCTTATACACTTTTCCTATTGTCAACGAATCCACATTGTAATGCATAGTTTATCACTAGCTCATTTGAGTCTGGCAGGCCAGCTTGAATGCATGGAATTGAAAAAACTTAATGTGGCACACTAACAACTAATTCACCGGGGAAGACATTAGCATGATGCCAAATATCATGACATCAATACAAGCAAAAACCAATTCAACTCCATTGAATCTTATAACCAAAAGATACCCATGTCAAGGAAAACACAGACAAAGCATAAAATGTAACAAGCAGATGAAAATGCAGGAGAATTATCTGCATACCAGAAGGCTGCGCTTTGAAATGAATAAACCTGAGCTTTTGTCCATGTGGGCACTTCTTTGAAGCGGGAAATTTGAGGAGCTGAGAGTAGCCAAAAGGTTTTTCAATGAACCCACTTCTGGACAGAGAGGTTGGTACTGATGTGAGAGATGGTGATTGCAAAGAGCAACTCTCCATTGGCAAAACAAAAGACGGAGAACTTGGCGTGTTGCTTTGCTGAAGCAGAGGTTGAGTTCAGTCGAGTTGAGAAATGAAAGAGAAAATAATCTTGTATTATCATGAAAGTAGCTTTTTCGGTTAGGCAGTTGTGGCAGTCTCCACTCCATCAGGATATGATGGGTCCCATCATCGGACTAAATTGTGCCCATTGCTGTCACTTCTCTCCTTTTATTTTTATCAGAAAAATAAAGGGTAAATACATAGACATCCCCAAGGTTTGGTCTAAGTAACAGTTTCACCCCTGTTATTAATAAAGTAACATAAACACCCCCAGAATTGGAAAACATGGGGTCTTAACCTATAAAAATAGGGGTCTTAATGTTACTTAAAATATCAAAATGGGGGTCTTTATGTTACTTTATGAATAACAGGGGTAAGTTTGTTACTTAAATCAAACCTTGGGGGTGTCTATGTATTTATCCCAAAAAATAATCAAAAATTAAGAAGGTCTTACAATTTCCCCTAAATTTAGTTTTCTTTTCTAATTTTCTATTTTTATTATTAAAGAAAAATATATCCCTAGTTTTTGAAATTCTTGAATACTAATACTTCCAATTTTGGATATGTTAATATCAGTTTTCTGTAAAATGTAAATATTAAAATTTAATTTAAAAAAATTTCTGAGTCTAAAGTAAACTAATCCAAATAATGCATTGGGTTCAATGGATTGATCATAAATGTTTTAACTCATCTCATAATATTATTGAATCGCTAAAAATGTCAGAAAAGTATTCTCATTTATACATTTGATGCACACAAGACTTTATATGCATCCAGATATTATGGAGAAGCAAAAAAAATTGCAGGATTCAAACACAATATGTAGAGCAAATCGTGAGTTAGAGATTGGCACACTTCCGAAAAGAGCGTGCACTATCATATGGACTCCCAGGGCCGGAAGGTCGATCATGCTCTCAGGTTCCCATCCTAAATCACCAAAATGTGGTACCATTTGTGCCACAATCAAATGGTATATTAATCAGTAGTGATAGTTTTGGTTGGAACACAAGCAGAAAGTTCTCGTGTCCTCTCAATGCCATTGGATTTGTAAGGAGATAATGGAAAAGGAAAGAAGTTTATTTTTGTTTGTTTCTGCTGTTTATGTTTTAATTTTGGCTTACATTCATGTCGAGGGAGGATTTGCAGAGAGTGATGGACTCCCTGTTGCTGAGCGAACATCATGCCCGTACTTTGGGATGTCGAGAAGTTGTTGGCAGTGCTTGGAGAGACGGGATCGAAAGCTTGTTTACTGAGACAGGTATCACAGTAACTGAAGATACCAGTTCTTTACCTTCTTTCCCTTCTTCAGTAATGTGTGATGTATGCGTTGTTGGGATTGTGAAAAATCTCACATTCACAAAATATGGGGTGATTTATGAGTATGTAAGAATTTGAGCTAACCCACTCAAATAGGTTAACCTTTTAAGATAGAAGCTCATTTTCTTACAAGATCGTAGATTCATGATAATGCGAAAGAGTGCCATGCAATGGAGATGGTAGATCTATGATAATGTGAAAGAGTACAAAAAGTCCCACATTGATAAAATATGGGATAATTCATGGGTATATATAGATTTAGGTTATTTTTCTCAAATAGGTTGACCTTTGAGATAGAACTTCATTTCTTTTCATGCGTGGAGGAGGTTTCTATAGATAAGGCTACAAAAATGGACTACGGCCATTCCTTTTTCCTCTTGCAATGACTGTGAGCAAACCCTTCTTTTGATAAAACTTCTTGTCATCTCATTAAGAAGTCTTATAGGTTTCATATCGTCAAGTATAATGCTGACACTATTGGAATGTGATAATTAAATTTTCGGTCTTATTCGCATTTGGTAAGAAAATTATTAGATTTATTTTTAGAATGATGTTTTAAGCTATAGTCTTGATTCTAGAGTATAAACATAGGAAGTATGGTCAGGTTACAGCGGTCGAAGCCAATAGTGTTATGGTTCTTAAGATTTTATTCCTTGTGTGAATTGAACCCTCTTGATTTTTCGTTTTGTTATGGCATCTTTTAATGCTTGTGTTCTCCCTTTTTCTTTTGGTACAGTTGGATATGTGGCAGAGCTGCTGCCCGAGACCACAATTTGTCTGGATGTGCTTATATCATGTGTGGTCGCTACATAGAAAAAGCCAAAGAAACAGAAAGGGCAAAGCAGCTCCTTGAAGATAGGTAATATCATAAATTTTACAAGGCTCATGAAGATTCCTTTGAGGTTGAAAGTGAAACTTCAGGAGACCATTCTTGAGAAGGTGTCACTATTAGAAAACAGGGAGTCAAGGCTCAGAGATTTCAGTTGGGTAAATGATCGATCTGCAGACTTCTCAGATCAAGGCGTTTCCTTTCTTGTTCATATCCATTTGCATTTTACATGTTCGCAGGGAAGCTCTTTAACGATGAGATGATCAGTGAGGAAGAAAGGGAAACATAACAGCTTCTATTTGAGTACCAGCTATCAAGTAATTATGGAGGTACCTAACTTGGAGGTGCCTAAAAAGGAGGTGCCTAACTTAATTAATTATGGAGGTGCCTAACATGGAGGTGCCTAACTTAATTAATTGTGGAGGTGCCTAA
>JANLJB010001829.1:19480-37728 GCA_026212285.1 Bursera cuneata | reverse complement strand
GACTAAAATGTCTTCATTATTCAGGGAGCCCAGATGGCAAGTGGACAGGGCCCAACACAGCGCTGCCACAACTTACTACTGAGCTAGGCCCAGTTTCCTGGCCCGTTGTCTCTGAGAGCACATAGCCTATGCCGGTGCCTGGAACACACGGGTTTGAGAACAAACCATTGGGACGCTGGACGCATGCTAGCTACAAGCCACGATCCTGACGGTGACGTTTCAGTGGGGTTATCCGCGGATGAGAGTCATGAGACAGAAGAACCCCACTGTGGCCTTGTCTGCGGTGGCCGTTCACGGTACTTGATAGCAGTACATGGAACCCACACCCGTCCAAATCAGCTGTGACCTTTCTTTTAATGAAGTATGTGTTCGTATACTTATATCATGATATAATATGCCACTCCTTGTTGGCTTCTGGTGGGGCTGCTCCCATATTATTCCATTCAATTATTATCTCGATAATTATTTTACTTTACCGACAATAACGTCAAAAATATCAAGATTCCTAACAAATAAGTTGATTTATTTATTTTTAAGTAGTTTACAGAATATTCAGATTTTAAGATTGCTTAAATAAATATATATGTATTTAAGTAACATAACGTATACAAAATTCGTTTCTCAACTTGAACACTTGAAATAATATAACATTCATAAATGATGGATTAATGCACATACCAAGCTAGAATTATAATTTCTAAGATGTTTCTTTTCCAAAAATATTCATTGTACAAGGATATATGAACCTAGATCTACCATGATTAGCTGCCCTTTCTGTTTCATACTTTTAAATTCAAGTCTTGGTACCACTTTTCTATCTTTTTGACTATTATATAGCATATGATTCAATTCAGGCTTCTCAAGTGTTCTGCTCCTTCATTGACTAATCATCTCATCCTACCAGTTCATCACCTAAATTATTAGAATAAATGGGGATTGATTAATTGCAGAGAGAATAGTTTCAACATGGGCACATGGGGAAGAGCAAAATGATATTAATATGACCCACATATATTTATACAACAGCCAAGATTTGAATTAAAGTTGTAATCACAAGATTGAAAAATTCTGTCACATTGCTTTCAGAGATCCCACCATCACTTGCCCAACTGCCCAGTCCTAAAGTTTCACTCTACACAACCGGTTATCTGCACCGTATCCCGAAAAGGGTTTCATTATATAAAAAGGAAAAAAGGTAAAGGGGAAGGAAGAAAAACCCCCAACACCTCAAAAGGAAAGAAAAGCAAGAGGACTGGCCCCCTCCCCTCCCCTGCTATGGATCATCTATATATATATATACACACACACACATATATTTAGCATTGGTATATTTCAAGTTCAGTTCAATATTTTGTGAAAATAGTTAGCATAATCTATGCCTATGGGAACCATTTAATTTGTATAGTCTGTTAAAATAGAGTAGAACATTTCTGGGTAGAATAGTGTTACACTTTGTAAGTGCTATCTCAGATTTTCCATCACCAGAAATGAATCTTCTTATCTAGCATTATCTTATCATTGTCATCTACCTATAAGTTCCACATAAGAAGACAACTAAAAGTAGAAAATTCCCCATGACATTTGGAAAATGGTATATTACTCTTTTCAATGATCAGAATAAATGCCATAACAATTGTAATCAAGGCAAAATTATAACAGAAAGTAGTGGACTTCTAAGGTCTAACAATAGACTTCATAACTAACAGTATCGCAACCAAGTCTGCATATTTTATTAGTTATTATATAAGCTAAATTGCACAGCATCTCGGTTGAAACCTGATTTTCCAGAACTGTGAGACAGAATAGTTTGTTCCAAATTAGTACTGTGTTTCTACTACTAGGAATAAAGGTTGGTCTGAGAGATGATTTAGGACTTAGAAGGTGAATCATGAAAAGAAAATAAATATGAACAGGGTGGAGTTGAAAGTTGGTATGCAACAATAATATCACAGTTTATTGCATGTAATTGTGTTAAACAAAACATGGTATCTACATTCCAGTCCAACATTGAATTTTTCTGGTTATTGATCTCACTCAAACAGGCAAAGCCTGTTAGATTTCTTCCATTAAAACATAAAACAGAAAATTTGGCAACATAGATTGCCAAATGAGCAAAAGAACACAAATAAATCATATAAATATCTTCTTTTATATGAAAATTCTTCACAAAATCATCCCTGCAACATGAATAACAATAGCAGCATAGGCTCAACTGTGAACTACTTGGTCATCTACATGATTTCTATTTTTTCTCCCTATAAATAGAGGACAATAGTTAGGTTTCAATAAGCCGTAGCTATAACCAGCCATTTCAATTTCTGAATTATCACCGCCAAAAGAATTTCACAAAGAAAAAGATAAACATAGGCGCGAAAAGCTTGGATCAATTGACTAAGTCTGAAACAAGCGAAGGAAAATATGATATACCTTTCACTTTTCTTCTGTTCTCTGCATCCATGGCAAATCCATTTTAAGAGATGAAGGCATACCCGTTTGGGCATCTGATGAACTAGAAAATTTTCCCTTCTTAGGCCAAAGCCAGATCTTGGAAACGGAAAAACTCTCACCTTTTGCCATGTTACTAATCTTCTTCCCTTCCATATCCCCATCAACTGAAGAATTCCCATTGTTTTCTGTCCTTTTTGCAAGCTTTATATCATGGCCACGCCGACCATTGCATAATGCAACCCTCAAGTCCGATTGACCAAGAACATACTGATATGAACCCATTGAATAGCATCTCCTTGCATCTAAGTTACTACTACTAGTCTCTCCTCCTGCCTCCCCCTGGCCCTCCCCAACATTTAGTCTTCTAAATTTACCAAGTCTCACAGGTACAACACCCTTATCACCCTTGTCAACAACAATTTCTTCAATATCCATTGTTTTCTGATTCAAATTTAATCCACTTTCTCCATACGCAGGAACGCCATCTTCTTCTCTTAAATCATCAAAATCAAAAATTGGGTTCTCAATAGAAAACCCTGCAGTGAAAAGGGTTCCTCTACAAAGAGGACATGTTGAGTTTGACAGTAGCCAAGTGTCTATACAATTGATATGGAAAGCATGGCTACACATAGGAAGTAACCTCAGCTTATCCTTCTCCGAAAATTCACATAAACAAACAGCACAATCGAAGGGCTCTTTCAAACCAACTATCTCTTTGTACTGGAAAACAGGAAGTGCATCTATAAAAGCTTGATCCAAACCAGAATCATGGAGATGGAAAAGCTGCTGCAGCTGTCTCTCAAGAGCATCAGGACCAGAAATTTCTGGGTATCTACTATTAGAATGATTAGAAGCTGATGAAGAAGGGTGCTTTATCAGGAATCTGACAAGCAAGTGAAGAAGACCAGATATGAAAAATAGTACAGCCAAAATCACTATAATAAAAAGCACAGCAGGACTTATTCTTGTTCCAGATGAAGAGGAAGGGCTTGACTCTTTATGAAAAGTAGTAGTAGAAGTAGCAGTGTAAGGAGATGCAGACGTATATGGAGGTGAAAGCGGACTTGGGTATGTCAAAATACCATCTTTTTGCTTCATTTGATGATGAATCCAGGAGATCTTCACATGAGTGTGATCAAAGAGCAACCTATTCTCTTTGCTTTCTAACATTCCGCAGATCATGTAAGAACACTCAAAAACCATACTTTTCTCTTCATCAAAACCAGACCCATCAATCAAAACCCACTTCACTGTTTTTGGTTGTTCATCAGAATTAAGACAAAATATTAACACTCAAACTCTGTAGCAGGTGGTGGTTTGGTGTATCAAGTATCATTTCTTTAAACTCTTTTTGCATGATTTGAAATTAAACCCCTGATTGATAGATGAGCAACAATAACAATAAGAGAAGAGAAAGCTGACATACACACACAAACAACAACACTCAAAACTTACCTAACCTAATTTCAATCTTCTTAAGATACTCCAACAGAACTTTACTCTATTTTTGTTTTTCTCTCAAATATTCTTGAAATAAAAAGAATCATACTCTTCCAACACTTACAAGAGAGTTTCCCTTTCTCTTTTGTAAGTCACTTTACTTGCATATATTTATAAAGAATCCAAAAGTTAAATATTGAAAGTAAATGTTGCTTTTTTTATTTTTCTTTTTTATATTGATTTATCTTATTGTACGTCTTAAAATATAATATTAAAAAATAATTAATATTTTATTTTAAATAAATATGTACTTTAAATACATATTAATAAGATTTATTACTTTTTGATTGACTCACTCTATTTAGTTCTAAATTCTGATAGAAAAAATTAATAAAATAAAAGAACGCGATAATAGTGGCGGTGATAATAGTGTTCAAAGTGCGAGGCAAAGGATGACAAAAAGAAGAACATCTTGGAATCGGTCCCACGTGGTTTGAAAGCGCGTGTCGTCAGTTGGTCAACTATAAGCTAAGCGATTATGCGATCTTGTCATTTGTGGGTTCTTAGATAGGCCTTGGGCTTCATTACTGGGTTTTATAAGATACAAATCATCGTGAAAATTTGTTAAGAAATTTAGGTATCATTACTTATCGAATGTTATATATATTATGATGATATCGAATAATATTATATAATACTTAATATAGTCTATCAAATATTATTAGATAATGACGAGTGTATCTATCATCGAATAAATAGTTATAACATTAAAAAATTTTAGACGTAGATTAAAACTCATATACTTCCTTCGCTATGATTCAATTCTTACGATACTTTCGAACAATAGTTATGAGTTTTATAAGTAGGTTTTAATCAATTAAATATCAATATAATTTTCTAATATTGGAATGAGGATACTCTTGATATAAATATTATTAATTTCTTTTTCAATTTTATTTTAATCACCACCAATTACAATATTTTTTTAATGTTAAATAAGATTCAAATTAGGAGAAATTCATTATATAGTATTATAATAAGAAATACCATATATTATAACATTAAACACTAAATTTTTAATTATACATGTGTTGTATTATGGAATAACAAGTTTATAGTAAGAAACATAAGATCTATAATATTCTTTCATATTACAAATTACAGTAATACTATGAGTATAAAGTTTGTATGACAATTTTATATTTTAAATTGATAAGGCATCAAGTAAATGGTAAGATAAATATATAAAAACTAAAACAATAAATACTGATTTACTTACCTCACTATTCACTTGATGCCACATCAACTTGTGATATAAATTTTGTACTTATAACATTAATCTGTATATTACAAAATATGGGTAATGTTTAAAAGGAAAAAATAAGAAAATTTTGATGTCAAAAACTTTATAATAGTTCCATATTTGGAAGTAATAATGACATTATTTTGGTAGTTTTAGTGTCATATCATTACCTTCTCATATATGTTTTAATGTATGTAATGGATGATATTATTGTTATAATTATTTGTGGTAGGTACTCTTCAAGTTTACCATAATATGGTAACTTTGAAAGAAAGATTATAAATGGCCACATTTCTTGAGTATCTTGGCTTTAAGATATCACTTGTACTGGAGGGTTACCTTCTCAAATTGGGAGGGGCAGTGCCTTTGAAGGATCAATTTACTCTAGATGTGACTGATTGATTCTTTATCTTCATCTTAAGTCTGAAGGCAATTAATTAGGTGAGGATTTCCAAATTAAACAATCATTTATTTAATCTAATTTAATAATTAATATCTTAATAATCAAGAAGCCAAAGACTGTTAGGTGAATGAGGAAGAGGGGATGGTTCCATTGTCCGAGAAGGTTCCATTTTTCTAGGTATGCCTCCAATTAATTTATTTTTCGAATTTATAAATTTAAACCAGATTTACAATAAAATATTTCCAACTGTATATGAATTCAATTGCCATTAAATAACAATCAATAAGAAAAAAAATAAAAAGAAGCTGAAATAATTAAGGTGGGTTGAAGAAACACCCCAGAGAATGCATTAGTCTCATTTTCATTGATTGTGAGTGAAAGGGAAAAGCATACATTATCATTACAAAAGGCTAATTAGGATAAGCATAAACCAACAACCACTCTTTTTATTGCTTGTTTAATAATAAAAAAAACATAAAATATTAAATGAAATTAACCCATTAAGTAATTAATTAATTAATTTTTTGCTCGTAGTTATTATCATTATTCAGTTTATTGGGATAAACGGAGTCCATAATTTATAGATTTTTTTTTGAAACATGGATGTATCAGACCAGTTTATACGGACTTTGATTAATCTAACGAGACTTGTGTTTTATGCTCTTAAAAGTTTCCCAACACAAGTCATGTCAGAGGGCATATGCTGCCTGCCTCTGAATTACGCCATTGTTTGGTCTTTTGACTTCCTGTTCTGAGAAGTCCTCTTAGGCAACTAGCACTAGTGGTGACTCACTATCAATGAGTTGAATCTATCTAAAAGTTTGAAGAGCAAAGTATCAACTTTGGCCTTAGATTCCATAATTTTTTGCTTGACTAGCACCACCACAATCTTCTTTTCTTTTGGGACTTTCTATCTTTATATACGCCACTAATATGCCTTTAGAATTCACGATTTTGCGCACCACCAGCAAAAGCTAGCACTGTTTCTGCCAAATTTGAGGGATTTATTTGTTATATATGTAGTAATATGTATTTTAAATTTCAGTCCAAAGTAATCATACTGTTAACGATAATTGTACAATTGTGTATGGCCCAAATCTTGATGTATCCAATTAAGCATTTTGGTTACCAATTGCCTAGCCAGTCGGTGTGTTAATTAAAGTTGCTTTTCGAGTTTGCACATGCATTGTTAAACAACGGCAACAACATGGCCCTAGATGCCCTATTAAATAAAGCAAAGAGAACACTACGTGTTTAAGATATGAGAATTTAACATGGGTATTCTTAACATATGATAAGAATTAAAAATATGTATATTTTTATGATTATAATTATTAATTTATCTTGAAAAGTATATTAAATTAAATATTTTATAATATTATATGATTTTTGTAATAAAAAATATACTTTCCAAAATAAAATAAAGATCGTAATTGAATATATTCTTTTCAATATCTTAATATATTGTTTAATAAAACCTTCAACTTTGAAGTTGTATCCTCGAAAATGATATATATATATATATATAATATTAAGAAAATAAATCTTTTCATTTAATATTGGGTTTTGGAAGGGCAAATTGATAGAAAATGAAGGGATATGACAGATAATATCTCCCTTCTAATTATTCTCTTATAAGTGGGATATTTATAGTACAATTGCCAGATGATTTGGAAGGAAATCGTATGATTGTTTATTTCTCAATTCATACCTTCTATATATATGTTTTATGTTGACTTGGACAGTCAAAATGTCATCATTAAAATAGGTTCTTGAACATATAATTATATAAAATGATTCTGATAGATTAAGATGGATTCACCAAAGAGCTGTTCAGGATCAAATGTTTCTTCCCTTCCAATTTCAAACAAGCATCTTCCACCAGCATAGCTAGTGATCATGTGCAATCTTCCTTCTGGCTTGGGCCATTTTCATTCTAGACTAGATTTCCATAACATATTCTTGGAAGTACAACTAATTTGGCTACAATATATATCTTTCACCATATAATTTAAATTGGTAAATGGAGATATGCATGCGTACCGGCTGCTTAATTATTGATAGAAATATTGCAAGGAAGAAAATGCTACTTTGGTCTCAAATAAATGCATTGAAACACAGATTTTTCCTATACCAAATATCTCCACACGTATACAATTTTCTTAGTCCAATTATCTCATAAGTGAAAACAATTGCCCCGTATCATGCTTCAGAAACTACAGATCTCTCTTCTTCGTCTTCTATGGCGTTGATGATGACAGCAACTTGGCTTATGCTAGGCCTAGACTCCTGGGAACGGTTAACACATTTTATGGCCACCTGTAGCAAGTTGACCATCCTCTCTTCACTTGCACCTTCTGATATCAAGGACTTGTCAAAGACTTCTACAGTCCATTCTTCTCGGACAACGGACTGAACCCATGCGGTCAGGTCTACTCCATCATTCTGCACCAGCCTTCCTGTTAGCAGCTCCAGAAGAATCACACCGAACCCATAAACGTCTACTTCGAATGCGCTTGACAGTGCACTCACCCCAGTGGCTTTGCAACCATTTGCAGGTGAAGAGGAGTCGTCTCGATTATTAACCGTGATAAGACCATATTCACTGATGCAAGGCTGCATGTTCTTATTAAACAAGATGTTGGAGGACTTCAAGTTACCATGAGCAATTCCATCATCACGAAACTCCTGGTGCATGAATGCTAATGCCTTTGCAATGCTAGCTGCAACGCCTAGCCTGCTTGGCCAATCAAATGCTTGGTCTATTTGCGTTCCTGAAATATTAATGTAGCACCTCAGAATCCTAAATAACGTGCATGTGCGTGCAGTTATAGTTGTGTAATCTGATACAAATTAAATAAATATTTTAGGAGAAATAAAGTGATAAGCATACCATGGAGAAGCCCGTGGAGACTTCCATTTTGCTGGTATTCGTAGACCAATAGTTTCTCTTGTTTAGAGGAATAAAAGGCAAGAGGTGGCAATACATTCGGATGCTTTGTTTGGTCCAGCCTCTGCATCCTGTGTTTAAAATCATTGCTTGAAATTGCCCAATCTTTAATCCTTTTTACAACCAGGATCATACCATCTTCCAAGACAATCTTGTATAGGGTACCATTCTTTCCTCTTCCAAGTAACTCAGCAGGAGCCCTGAGCAGGTCCTCAAATTTCAGTCCATTCACCGCTGGACTTGTAAGAACTATTAGAGAGGATGACACCAAAGCACTTTCCGCTGAAACAATGGAAAATTCTGATTTGCTCTCGCCTGTTTTATAATCACTTGTTTCTGCTGTAGGTTTGTTGATACTGTCATCAACTGATGCTACCCTGTTTGCAGCTTCAACTTTCTCTTCTGCCTTCTTTCCTTTACATAACCTCCAAATGATGAAGACTATAAAAACCAGGCCTAACACAGCATATCCTGAATACATAGGAATCTGATTTGTTGAGAAGTCCTTCGATTTTTCAGCCTCTGAATTTTCAGAGGTTGAACATTTATTTGGCAAAGGATGTCCGCACAATTTGGGATTACCCAAGAAGCTGCTCTCTGAGAACCGGCCATGTGTGTCTGGAACACGACCACTCAAATCGTTGTAGGAGACGTTGAACTGATCAAGATTATCGAAATTAAGTTGTGGTATTGAACCTGTAAATTGATTATATTGAGCAAGAAACATAGTAAGACCAGAAATCCGGGACAAGTCTGGCAAGATACCAGAGAAGCTATTGTTTGACATATCTAGTCTTTTCAGATTATTTAACGAGGAAAGTGAGACTGGAAGGTTTCCCAAGAGCCTGTTCCCGCGCACATGCAAGCGAACTAGGTGTTGGCAATTTGCAATGTCAGCTGATATCTCTCCACCAATACTGTTGCCATCAAGAGCAAGAAAAGCGAGTGATGCAGCAAAAGATGGTACATTGCAAAGAGAACTGGCATCAAATGATCCTGAAAGATTGAGCCTGGTAAGATTTAACTTTGTGACAAATTTATTTGTCCGCTTATCGCAGTCTACACCTGTCCAATGATCATTGCATGGATCAGAGCTTCTGTTCCATACTAGAGCAAGTTGGCCATCGCTGTTAGATAGTTTTTCAAGAAACTTGATCAGTGATTCTTTATCCTCTACTTCCATGCAATTTGCTGTTTGGAGAATGAGAGAGAACGAAAGAAGGATGGCCAAGAAGGGAGTTTGATTCATTTTTGGCTATCTGAGCTTTGATCCAGAAAGGTCTAAAGTATAGTTTTGTTAAAAGAACTTATAGTTGTAAATGTTTCAGAATTGTTGAAACATGGAGGAAATCGCTATGTTCAGGTGAATGCTGTAATTATCAAGAGCACCAATTGGCTGATTCTACAATGACAGTTTGTTTTCTTATGGTTTGATTGCCGCCATAAAGTCAAGAAACAAGTACTTTGGGCGCCGGCAGCTACAATGGCCTGGTACTTTATTGTCATGTCATTATCAATGAGAATAATAATGAGGCCAGAAGTAATTACTGGTCCTTGGAATTTAGTTTTTGATGAATCATACCCTATATACAATTCATATCGTCCTCCCAAATGATTTAACCTGGCATGGCATTTCGTATTTTTTTAAGAATTCTGCTGAAATCATCTGGCATTTTTACAACTGATGAGTTTACATGATTGCTAACTTGTTACAACTGGAAAACTTGTTTTGTAGGTTTCATTAACACTTCTGGGATTGTAACTAGACAACCAGAAATTTTTTATAGTTTTCCGCTGCTTCTGAAAGCTCATGAAAATGATTTCAGAGATGGTTTAATTGGTAATTCAGTTCGTAAATCCGAAGCATTCGACAACATGAGCTCAATTGATGTTGACATGCCTGTGTACTTCCCAAATGATTCCCATTCTTGATTCACACATGCATCTTATTTGAGGAAAAATCTCAAGGAACGAATTCTTTTGTTGTGTTGTTAGTTATTAAAAAAGCTACCCTTTCTTTATAGTCTCTGTTCAAACTTCGAAGATTCATTTAGCAGCAAATAACTGGAAAACTCACATGTCTAATCAGAAATCTTTTGAGCAGATTTTCTAGCCTTGGATCATATCAATGTTTTCTGAAGAACAACCCTGTTTAATTGGTTGCCTACCTATAGGTAAAAACAATAGATTAAAATTCAAGCTAATTTGATGCAAACAAGAACACAAACTAGAAAAGAGATCCATTCTACTAATTTCAGTTCATCAAAATTCATGGTCCTACATATTCTTAAATGCAGGGTATTATGTATGTGGTCTAACTACCTCTTCATCATTTTACAATTAATTGAACGTATGTTTGATCATGCGAGTACTTTTTAAATTACACTTGGAAGGGTAAATAGCCTTATGGATCTGCACCTCCAGCAACGTTGTCATTACTTGACGTGCTTTGACCATCACTGATATTCTCATTGCTTATATCCTCATCGCTGTCCTCTAAGGTTGAGTTGATGATATTCTCCTTCCTTGCATACCGTTCACAATACTCTGTTGTTATAATGAATAGAAACAATGTGTTCAGTCCAGTGAATATAATTCCACATTATATTCAATTAATTCTATGTCCGTAGTTATTCAATATACCAATGGTATATATGACATATGTATTGTGCAACTATTAAAATTTATAGAATTTGCCAATAAACTCAAGATTAGATATATAATGAAGCCAGCTAAATACATGCTTGGAAATGATCTCAAAAGAGGCTTAAAGTTCATTATAATCTTAGTGATGACTGGATTTCAAAATAACAAACAAGAAGATGGGACCTTTCACTCTTTGTTCATATTGCTTCTGATCCTTCATCATCAATGATGCGGCATCACCATTTAATGGGTCAGAAGGATTAGGATAAAGTAAGAGCTGTGGAAGGAAAACCTCAAATGTATTCAACAGATCTGCAGTGCAGAAGCCATAATAAGATACCTGAAGACTGTATTCCAAGTGAAAGGGTAAAGTAAAATGCAAAAGTGAAATCTAAAAATTAATATCAGTACTATTGTTAGTAATAAAGCCTTCCTATCTTTATAATCAACCTCAACATGCAACTAGATTCTAATCAGCTAACAGAATCATTCTATCATAAATTTTATTGTTCACAAACTCCTAATTCAGGCCACTTTTTCAGAGTGACCAAAGTGGCAATGAACATGTAGCTTGAGTGTGTCAGATTCATTGATCAAATGCAAGGTAAGAATGCAAGTTCCTCCCACGATTGCTTAAACAAGCAAATACATATTGGATGAACAGCCTTACAACTATTATGGATATTATCAAACCAAATCAAGGAGGCTCATGCCGTGTATCATACTTGTGTAAAATGAAGCCAAAATAAATCAGGAAAGAATTTTGTTCAAACTTCATATAAGAATGTGGCTTTTACTTGTAAGGTGAAGGACCAAATGAAACTTCTATTGCAAATATCAAGCAGTATGAATTAAGATTGATGTTATTTGTCTCTGTTGTGTGCTTTTCTGATGCTATGAGCACGTAGAAAAAATGTAATCAAATTTTCACTCAGAGAAGTCTTGAAATTACCGAACATTGGGCTCCACGTTTGGTTGATTACATCCAAGCAGACAGAACCAGACCTACAAATCACATAGAAGAGACTTGTTAGTATGTATGTGTGTGTATATATATATATATATATATAGATATATATAACAACAATGCTATAGGACATAAAAAGGAAGAAGTATTCTTTGTTTTCTCCTCATTGAAAATGGCTATATATGTTGATCTATGCATAAAAATGTAAGTAACATGAATAGGTAGGCTACTAAGTAAGCGAACTAAGAACTTACAATTCATCAACATTGGGGTGGAATATTTTATTTATAAATCCAATGGAAGGAGACTTGTAAGGGTAGGCATCGGGCAGCTCTACTCGGATTTTCCAGACACCACCTTCATAAAGGCCTGCCACAATTGGGATAGGATCAACAATGTTAGCCAAACCGAAAAGTTCATAACACTATTTGTATTTGTCATTTGCTGTAGAAAATGAAAAAGGAAAATTATCATAAAGGTCATGGTGGTAATAGAACTCAAGCAAACAATTTGCTGAGTCATGTTCTCTAAGGAAGAACCTTATTATCATTCAGGTTTCATATTGATAGTGTGTGTAAGAGAGAAAGTATCCATCAGAACAATGCAAAGATGATAATTCAACAGAACACTAGAACAGGACAGAGCAGAAAAAGTTTTACTTTCTTTTGGACCATGGAATTCCACTTTGAGGTCATTAATCCCATCATTGATTGGCTCCACAGAATAGTCACTCATCATCCTACATACAAAGAGCAGAAACACCATCATTAAGATAATGAAATAGCAGAAAAGCAAAATGGAACAAAATAGATCAACAAATACTTACAACTTCATTACATCCATCTCTCTTCTTTTGCACGGTGATGACATCATTTATTCAACCGAAGTTCTTCACTTTAGAGCCTAACATGAAAAATTTAGAAATAAACTTCTACATCCTTCATTTCCAATTATAAATTTGGCGACTAAACGCAACAACACATGCATTCAAATTTGTTCTTGTGTCAAAATTCAAATTAACATCAATCATTTGATATTCATCACCTCCGGCTTGACGATTTCACCTGTTCTTAATTATCTAACACCTAGAAAAACTGCTTTTTTACACACTGGTCAGGCTGTTGCATAATCTATTTTACTTAAAAAATTTGATACAAATTATAAACCTCAATTATCATAATGGTTGACAACCATTAACCAGCACATTGAAAATGCTAAAAGCCTAAAAATCAAACCATGCCACTGCCTCTAGAATGATTGGCATATAGGAATGCCACACAAATTTCAAGAGTCAAGGTCTAGAATTTTAATATATATTTTTTTAAAATGACACGGGGGATTCGAACTGGACCGTTCGGATTACTATTAATCTGATACCATTATATAAATTTCTCACCTTCCTAAAAGCTATAGCGTGGGCTTAACATTAATATTTAAATCTCTGATTAAGAATGCTCAATAAATGACATCCTAAACATTCTACGATGGAAGAACTGTTTTAAATGATTCAAAATTTGCAATGAAGTTCAATCAAAGAAAATAACCACTAAAGCTTAAAAGTTAGAGATGAATGGGTAGCAAAAAATCTCATATTTTCTTGAAGCAATCAGTAAGCACATATCAACATTGTAACAAAGAAGAGAAAAATTGAAAGAAAACTAAACGAACCCAAATGAGAAGTGAAAGTTTCCAAGCTTGTAAGTGTTGACGGAATCGGTGTTGCAAGGTGAAAGCACAGCTTTGTTCTTTTCTTTCTCTTCAGATGGATAAACAAATAGAGAAGGAAAGGACCAGACAGGAAAGAAAACATGACAAAGATAGCGGAGGCAGTGCAGGTGCATGTGCACCTGGCACGTGTTACTCCTTTTGTAACTGTCAAACTGTCTAAGAGGACTAGGCGCGTTTGCCTCCTCTCCACCAAAACCAACACTTTACTATCCAATTTTTTAAACTTTTGTAATGTTATGAATTTAAATTAATATTTTTTAATTGATAGGTCGGAATCGTATAAAATCACCCTTTAAAATGATAATTCGATCTAATGGGATGTTAGATTCGGCTATATCAAGTTATGAATAAAATGAATAATGTCAAATAGAATTACCTTATTATGGAATAAAATATTTATAAAAAAGTTCTTATAAAATGGTCTAAATCCAAAGGCGGATCACTAGTATTCAGTAAGCAAAGATGCGTCGTCGTTTCATCCTTTTTCTCTCACTCTATAAACTTCTTGGCGGCAATTACTGTTGAGAAGATCACGCGATTTCCATAATACGAATCGTCTTCAACGGCCCACTAGAACAAAATGGGAGTTCACGGTCTCTGGGACCTGCTCGCACCCGTCGGCCGCCGCGTGTCCGTTGAAACCTTAGCCGGAAAAAAGCTCGCCATCGGTATCCTTAAACCCTAACACTCAATTCCTTGATTTGCAAGACATATAAATAATTGTCAACGTAAAAACATTTTTTCATTTTTATTGTTTTGTAGACGCGAGCATATGGATGGTCCAATTTATGAAGGCGATGAGAGATGAGAAAGGAGAGATGGTGCGGAACGCACATTTGATAGGTTTTTTTCGCCGAATTTGTAAGTTATTGTATCTAAAGACGAAGCCGGTTTTTGTCTTTGATGGTGGGACACCGGCTCTGAAGCGCCGCACAGTCATTGCTCGCCGGAGGCAGCGTGAAAACGCCCAGGCTAAGATCCGCAAAACTGCCGAGAAATTGCTTATCAATCATGTAACTAATTTTTGCTGGGATAATTTTCTTCTTAAGTTGTAACTATTTTGGAACTAGTTTGATTGCGAATTCTATCATATGGCAGCAGTGTTTATGCGTCATTGTTGTCACTATGTTTTAGAAAATTTCAGTTAATTTCCCTTGCTAAGCCTCGTTTAACTTAGAAGTGGAATTTGGTAAATTGAAGGGGATCAGAGTGAATAGGAGTACATCTTTTTGGTTTAGTTTTTATTCAAGGAGGATGCTCTTAACTAATTTGGTGAAATTTCCAGAGATTTTATTTTAAAATTTTAGGGGATGTTTATACGTTTTATAGCGTTTTAGGAGAGGTTTCTAACAAATTTGTTTGGAGCTAGTTGAGTCTACTTGTATTATCGTTTACATTTTATGGAAAGATCATTTATATTTTTTGCCTTTAGTTTGTCGTTACTATGATTCTGCGGATGCACTTATAGAGCTGAGTTTTCTGGATGTTTTATTTTTATTTTCTAAATATACCTAAGAAAATTTCTCTCTGATTGAGGAGGGAGAACTGAACTGACTTCTATGTAAAGATGAAAATGATGGAAGGAATTCATTTGATGCATTCAAGTGGTAGATCTTGTTCTATGTGTTCTTGGCTCCAGAATCAAGTATAATTCAGTTTCAATTTGAGTTATTTTTTTGCTTGATTCTTGCTAATAGCTCAAGGCAATGAGGCTGAAAGAATTGGCAAAGGATCTTCAGGATCAAAGACAAAAGCAGAATGATGCTTCTAAGGTTAAGATTTCGCCTGACAAAATGGCTCATGTGAGAAGTAATTTAGAAAAAAATGATGGACAGCTGGCATCTGGCAACAAGGGAAATCTAGATGAAATGTAAGCAGCAGACACTTTTGGAGTTCTTTTGATATTTTCAAATATGCGGTTCTTTATTTTATTTTACTTCTGTGACTTAATTTAGGTTGCCAGAATCTAGTGTGGCTGACAAGGATGAGAGTTTAGGTAGAAATGCATCAACATCTGCCACTGCAAAGCCCTTTGAGGAGGATGGTGATGAAGATGAAGAGATGATACTGGTAACTGTATGCAATCTCTAAACTACTTGTTTTCTTTTGATCTAAGTTGTGTGGATACTGATAATTGTAAATGTTGACAACTTGCTTTTTGTTTTAAATGAAATTCTGGGAAGTTTTAAGTACAAACTAGCATTTAAATTCATAGGCCCCTGACTTGCCAGTCATTTGAGAATATTGACACTCTTATTATCTGCTTCCTTGCCCAGTTAAACCAAAAGAATAAGTGTGAATTTAAATTGTCTAAATATTTCAGAACTGAACTCCCTATTTGAGAAATAAATATTCTCTGTCGCTTGTGGTCTTATGGGTCTTTTTTTCAATTCACTATCTATGTGAGACTTGACTTCTGTATCAGGATGTAATCTTTTCTTGTTTTGCAGCCAACAATAGATGGGCATGTTGATCCAGCTGTTTTAGCTGCTTTGCCTCCATCAATGCAGCACAATTTTCTTGTTCAGGTGAGTGCCCATGTCTATGCAATTTTTCCTCTCAATAGTCTTAATTTTTAAGCTTTTTCATTCTATGCATTATTATTGTTCTGAGGATAGTTATTGATGCAATATTTCTGACTGTGGAGCAGAAGCATGATGCTAAGGGCAAGAAGATTTTGTCTGATGACTTGGATCAAGCAGATATTGTGGGGAGTAATACAGAAAAGAATCATGTGTCATTGAAGAGTTATGATCGTGAAAAGCTTGATGAGATGTAAGCTGTATAGGCAGTTGAAGTTATGTGGATAGTTTGATCTATCTGCTTTTAGTTTTTCTGTTTTTTGTTATCTTTTTATATCATTTTGATGAGTTAATTTAGGTTGGCAGCATCTATTGCGGCAGAGGAACATGGAAGTCTGACAAACAATATAGCAGCATCTGCTGCTTCATTTCCTTTTGTGGAAGAGGATGGGGATGAAGATGAAGAGATGATATTAGTAAGTTGTCACTATTTGCTTAAAATTATTATCTTTGTAATAAAGATTGATGTTAATGTTTTGATTGGACTGGTTTAACTGAGAGACTTTACATTTGAATCCCTTTGGATGTAAAAATTTTGGAACTTTTAAGACAATTTTATAATTTGTCCCTCAAATCATTAGTCACTGGAAAATTATGTATATTTTCTATGCTTGTTTTATTTGCTTATTCAGTCTTCAAAATGTGGGTGTTTAGTTGGTTAAGCTATATTTGGTAGCTGGCGTACTTTTGTTTTGAAGAAGTAAAGGCTCTCTCTTTCTTTAGGGCTCAAATCTTAGACCTCTGTGCTAGTCAGTGCTCAATGACCCTTTTTACCTCATTGTATTTTGCAGCCAGCAATGCATGGAAATGTCGATCCAGTTGTTTTAGCTGCTCTGCCTCCGTCAATGCAACTTGATCTTCTTGTTCAGGTTAGCATTGTGTATATTTAACCTCATATATACAAGTTTCAGCTATTGATTCTTGTCAGTTCAGGTTTTGAGCTTCCCCTGTCTTTGCTTTGTAATTTTTATCATCATGATGGTTATTATTGTCCTCTTGTGCAGATGAGAGAGCGGTTGATGGCGGAAAACAGACAAAAGTATCAAAAAGTCAGGAAGGTCTGTTTTTTGATGCTTTGATATGTATTTTTTTCATGTTAATATGAAGAAATATATTCCTGATTTCAGATTGTGCATTTAGTGCTCCCCCAACTTATGTCTTCTGCTCTGAGCAACAATTATACTGGTATCCTTGTGAAAAATTGCTGATCAATCTGGTGATTAATCGATAACAGATGACTATAGCACTTTGATTGGTGAGATAAGGCGCATACTCTAAGAGCCTTCATCAGATTCAGAAAGGAACAATATGAGCGCTATAGTTGTTTTACATTTGGGGAGAACTTTGCAAGAATAGTGAACCATAATTAGGGAGAATCTACAAGAACTTCCCGGACTATTGAGATGGTAGAATTAGAGCAGAATGGCTCCTTGCTTTTTTAAGCTTTTCCAACTGATTCGAGCCAGTATCTCTGGTTTCAATTTGGTGCATTTTTGTGTGAAAAAAGAAAAAAGAAAAAAAAGGAAACTAGAATAAGCCTGTGGGAATTCACTTTCGGGATCCAATTAGAGAAAACAATTTGTAATTAAATTAATCATACCCACTAACACTTCTTTAGCTATATCCTTTTTTGGACAGTTTTCATTGTTTATTCTTTTATGATGTATTTTTTTGAGAAGTTGGACAATAGAGTGAGAATGAGTGAGAATTTCTATATTGGATCTTTTTTTTTTTTTTTTTAATGTAATGAAGAAGCGTACGATATTGGTTTAGAAATTTTA
>JANLJB010001829.1:7050-19430 GCA_026212285.1 Bursera cuneata | reverse complement strand
AGTTGCTCATGCCTGCACATTTTTGGTTTTCATTTTATTGGAACAGAACCTTTTTTTTTTTTTTTTTTCACATTATGCATGGTCATCTTTCTAAGAGCAAGGGAAGCAAAGCAAAGAGAGTCATTAGTCTATGTTTAAGTACATTGACTCTCTTAGCATAATTTGTTTCAAATTGACTATTGTTATTATTATTTTTCAGATTAGTAGTTTTTTATGTGATTTCATAATATTATAGAGAAACATGGACGCAAAGAAATAAGGTCTTATTAAGAGAATGCTCAATATTTATCCAAACAATAGATATTTCTCTTTGATCCTTAGGAACTCATCTTTTTTTTTTTTTTCATTAACATCTAGGCTCCCGACAAATTCTCTGAGCTGCAAATACAGGCTTATCTCAAAACTGTTGCTTTCCGTCGGGAGATTGATGACGTGCAGAAAGCTGCTGCTGGAAGAGGAGTAGGTGGTATTCAGACTTCAAGAATAGCCTCTGAAGCCAACAGAGAATTTATCTTCTCTTCATCATTTACTGGGGACAAACAGTAAGGAATGATTTAATTGGTGTTTTGTCCACTAATTATGTAAGCCAAGTAGCAGATGCGTACTTTAAATCCAACTCTGATGCACAATTTCTTTTTCCAAAAGAAGTTATTTTTTCCTTTTTTTTTTTGATTTTTTTTCCATGAAGTTAATTTAATTAGAGTATTGACTTTTATTATATTCCACATGACAGAGTGCTTGCATCTGGTAAAGTTGGGGGTAGTGGAGATGAGCAACAACGGACAACATTGAAGCATTTTTCTAATTCTTTAGATACTGTGGCCAATGTTCCATCTAGCAGTAAATCCACTGCTCTAACTGGATTGGCCCCAGAGGAAACAGGAGCAGTTTTTGATGATGATGTTGAAACATATCTAGATGAGAAAGGGCGTGTGCGTGTCAGTAGAGTGAGAGCTATGGGAATTTGTATGACCCGTGATTTACAAAGGAATTTGGATATGATGAGAGAGATTGAGCATGAGATAGGTATTAAAAAGATTACAGATGCCGAGTTAATGCTTGATATAAATAAAGTTAAGGCCCCAAAGAGTTTTTCTAGGAAAAGTAAGTTTTTAGAAACTTCACATGATGGTAATGGTGAATCTGTAAACTTGAAAGAGAGAGACAAGCCATCCATGTTCAGAAATGAGAATATCATAGAGGTATCATTTGAAGAAAATAGTGAGAACAATTGTGTTGATGGTGATGATGATATTTTTGCTCGTTTAGCCTCAGGAGATCCAGTAACAATCTCTTCTGGTGATGATACTCCTCCAAAGAAACAGTCTTCTGATTCAATTTCGGATAGTGACTGGGAGGAAGGGATTATTGAAGGAAAAGGTAATAGTCTTTCTAATGATTTTGCTATGGAAATTAAACCTGCTCAGAATCTTAAGGAGGGCAACATCAGTGATGAGAGTGAAGTAGAATGGGAAGAAGGACCTAGTGGTGCCCCAAAAAGTTCCTCTTCATTTCCTGCTGAATCAGGAAAAACAGTTCCTAGAGGTCATTTGGAAGAAGAGGCTAATTTGCAAGAAGCAATAAGGAGAAGTCTCCTGGATCTATGTGGTGAGAAATCTGACAATTTGTTATCTAAGCATGAGAAATCTGAAATTTTTGGGGAAAATTCTTATGATGGTGTTGAGTTTTTTGATGAAAAAGGTAATATGGGTGGACTGAATTTAGTGGGTGAGAATGCCACTCAACAAGTTGAACCAATTGTTGACATTGGTGAAGAACTAGGAAAAATGGGTACTGTGGGTGGAGTAAATAACTCACAAGATCCCAATTCTTTAGATATTGAGCTGAAATTCTCTGTAGAACTTGATCCTGATGACAAGGGGATACTGATAAGTAAATCATGTGAAAAAAGCCTCAGTTCCCATCCTGAACAATCAAGGCAAGGTGCAAATGAGGAGAGGTCTTTGCGCAAAGATGTGCCCTATGTGGAATCAGTTGCTTCTTTGGAACCGAAGGAGCTCCACTTTGTTAAAGGGCAATGCATTGATGATTTTAATGTGCATGACAGGCTTTCTACCTGTACTAAAAGGTGTGCTGAGGATAATTCTCATAGTTCTGATATAGTATCTGGTGATGACATGTCTAGTGCCGTTCTGGTTGATAATGAGAAAAATCATTCTGAAGCTGACATGTCTGCTCTTGTTGACGATAAGGAAAGAAAACATGAAGTTGAACCCTCAATTATGATCAATGATAAGAAAAATGACTGTGAAGCTGAACCATTTTGTCAAAAAAATGTGGCAAGTGATCCTTCCAGCCCTGTGGTGGAATCATCTCAGAATGAATTAAGTCACTGTCATTTCAATGATAGGGAGCACAACATAGAGAAATCTGAAAAAAAGGAAAATGAAAACATGCGGTTCGATTTCACAGAGGCTAGTTTGGACGACGAGATGCTCATCTTAGATAAAGAATGTATGAATCTAGAAGATGAACAGAGGAAACTTGAACGTAATGCAGAATCTGTTAGCAGTGAGATGTTTGCAGAATGTCAGGTGTGTACTTTGTTTTAATCATTGTGTTTTGTTCTCTTCAACAGTCTTAAAGGTACAATTCTGAGATGTCTTTACTTTCTTCTAAATGTCATCGTCTCTCTTCCCATGTGCACTCATCCTCTAATAGTTAATACTATTTGAGGTATTTATCAGTATAACAGTTTTATGTCAAATAAAGAAAGGGGTCATCTACTGTATATTGCTTTATTTTCTGCGTTTATCAGTCGTTTTCACTGTTCACTGGCAGATTGTATATATGTATTCAATTTACATCAAATTCTGATGTTATTGAATTGTGACCATATTGCACTCTTTCATTAATAACCTTTGTGATCAAGAAGAATGTAAATGTAAATAATGACTGTATCTTCCCATTTTTTTAAACATCTTTTTTTATAAACATCATGTGTCACGTGTTGGAATTACAATTTTGTTTGCCAGATGATTAAGTAATTTGTGATGATATAATAAAGGTCTGTAGCATTGATATTCTGACTAACAATAGATTTGTTTGAATTTTTTTTTAATTTTTTTGTGTAATTTTTGTAGGAACTGCTGCAAATGTTTGGATTACCCTATATTATTGCACCAATGGAAGCAGAAGCTCAATGTGCTTATATGGAACTCGCGAACCTTGTTGATGGTGTTGTGACTGATGATTCTGATGTCTTCTTGTTTGGAGGTCGAAGTGTTTACAAGAATATATTTGATGATCGCAAATATGTGGAAACATACTTTATGCAGGTTTGGACTTGACAAAGATGCAGACTTTTCTCCCTGTTTTATATTGCCCTCAGATTCTTTTTCATTTTAATTATCTTCTCTATTTTATGTTCTGATTTACTTTGTTTTCTTTGTTGGATTTTTCAAGAAAACTGCATGGAAAACGTTTTTTCTTCCTTTTTATATCAAGTTCCTTTAATATTTTGGGTTCCTTACTGGAGTTTCAATGCATTAGTTTTGGGTTTTTTTGGTTGAACTCTTTCATGTTTGGTGTTACTTTTTGTAATTTCTATGAACCAGGATGGCATATCAGGGTCGTGTTCCCCCTATTTTGTGGAAATTTTTTTATTTGATTATGTTATGATGTGATAAAAAGTAGATGATTTGCCTTCATCTGAGCATAGGAGAATTTTTCTATTTACCGTAGGATGTTTCTGTCCTGTTTCTTGATGTGTATTTTCCCTTAATTTTTGCTCTGTTTTTGCTGGTTATGTCTTAATTAAAAATTTTAGCATAGCTTTGGAAGATGATAAATATCTATGTTCCCTTGAGGCCACCTACGTGGGACATGTATATATCTTACATTTTTCCCATCTACCAAACTTGTAGGGTGCGGATATATTCCGAAGTTTAAGAACTTCATGAACAAAGAAAAGCGAGCAATTTCTGAGTTATAAAAAAGATAAAAAATAAATGATGCATATTTATGTTGTCTTTGTACTAATTGGGTTGCCTGGATCCTTATATGTTATGTTGTCTATATACTTATGTCTATCTGCTATTGAGTTGCCTAAATTTGTGCTCATACACCTTTGAGTTCAGGACATTGAGAAGGAGCTCGGTCTGACCAGGGAAAAACTAATTCGGATGGCACTGCTACTTGGGAGTGATTATACTGAAGGGATTAGGTAATTACTGTGGCAGTTTTAGCTTTTGTACTTGGAACTTATGTTAGTCATGTTGCTGTCTTGTACATCTTGGAATTTATAGAAGTATTCATTTTTGGTAAAGCATTACAAAACTGTTTTTGAGATTGAAAATGAGAAATGAATTTCAAAATTTTGGTGTAAGTATTGTTTTATTTTCAATAACTTATTACCTTAAAACTGCATGATAACTGTCCTGTACTAGTTGATTATGATTATTGCATGGCTGTTGGACTTGAAGATCTCAATATACAAAAATATGCCACATAACATTTTCACTTTATTGTTATTGTTGGAAAAATATCTCAATCTCGGGTCACTGCCTTTACCATCTCCAAGACCATCTCACCCCCACAATCACCAATGCTGCCACCACCTCTAGAGCCTCCGCTGTATATCTTGTCAAAAGCATCAAGAGCACCACATCCTCCTATTCACCACCCCCTCCTAGTCACCCAATAACTTCTTTGAGTACAGTTAGCCGATCCACAAGCACCACCACCTCCTATGCACCCTCTAACTTTGCCTCCGATGCCATCAATGGAGACAACATTTTCGGTGTTTTGCAAATTAACCCCAGAGGTTGGTGAAATTAATTATGAGTTCTTAGAAATACATTTGAAAATAGTCACCAAATATGTATTCCATGTGCGCTTTTTTTCTCCTAACAGAGAACAATTTTACAAGATGGTATGGAATATAGCCTTAATTTTTGTTATCCTGCTGAAATTCATTTTGCAGAACAACTAATTGAGCTCTGTGGGTGTTATTGTATTTCTAGTCGTCGAAGTAAAAATGCTTATCTGCCTCGTTAGGTAGGTGTGCAGAATTTGTTTATAATTATTTGGAATTTTGATGTATTCTAATGCAGTGGGATTGGTATCGTCAATGCCATTGAGGTTATAAATGCATTCCCTGAGGAAGATGGCCTTCATAAATTCCGGGAATGGATTGAATCACCAGATCCAAACATCCTTGGCAAGTTTGATGTACAAAGTGTATCAAATGGGAGGAAAAGAGGGTTAAAAGTTGGTGACAATGATATGAATCACACAAATGAGATGGAAGGACTACCTGAACATGGCCAAAAAATAAAGAAGATTTTCATGGACAATCATGTAATTACTGTATCTGCATTTTAAGTATTTTACTGTCATGGAAACTGTCATTTTTTTCTTCTCTATTAGTTCTTGAGCACATAAAATTTAATCTGTAGAGAAATGTGAGCAAGAACTGGCATATACCTTCCACTTTTCCAAGTGAAGCAGTTATTTCAGCATATATTTCTCCACAAGTGGATAAGTCGACTGAGCCTTTCTCATGGGGAAAGCCGGACCTCTTTGTTCTTCGCAAGTAAGTATCTCGTACCATTTAGCTCTTAATTTTCATGGAACTGGCTTCTTATAGTATAGAGTTATCTTAGTGATGTTCTTATCTTTCTATGGGCAAAAGTGGGATAATATTATTTGAAGAGGGTTCTTAATCATTTTAGTCTATAATTTATACTTCTTTACATGACTTAAAGATGGTTTCTTTCCCACAAAACCTTTAATTGTAGATTTAATCTGGAAGGTTTTATGAGGCATCTAACATATTTTGTTTCTTAACTTTTCATTACCCAGGCTATATGCTTTTTATAATATGTGCTAAAAAAGTATTTCCAGCTTTTGCTCTTTTACTTTTTATTGATTTGTATATATTTATTTAATTTTTTCCCATACCTGAATGAGATCTGGTGCTAATTACTTCTCTACGGAAAGGCCTGCTTTTGTCCCATGAACTTAAGAGGCCCATGTTTGTAACTGTGAATTGTCTCTCAACTCTCTATGGGAGAATGGACATTTTTTTCGGTACATTCTAAGATTATGGGTTATGCTTACACTATCTTGATATCTTGATATCAGGGTGGACGTAGTGTTTTCTGCATATTTTATTAACTAAAAATAAAAATGCAATTTTTTTTTTTTTTTTTTTAATTTTTACTGGTTTATACAGATTTTGCTGGGATAAGTTTGCATGGGTAAGTCAGAAGTCAGATGAGTTGCTCTTACCTGTTCTGAAGGAGTATGAAAAACGAGAGGTAGAGAACTAATACCCTCTTCCCCTAAGTACATGCACGGCCACACACACAGGGGCATGTGCCCTCCAACGCCACTACTTAATAAAGAATTTAGAATAAGTAGGTGCTTATTTTCTTAGGAATCCTTTTGCTGAATATTCACCCTCAATTCTGTTTTCCAATAATGTATTTCTTCTGGTAAGAAAAAATATTGATAACATTTTGTTGTTGTTTTTGTCGCGAAGACTCAACTGAGACTGGAAGCATTTTACACTTTCAATGAAAGATTTGCAAAAATCCGTAGTAAGCGAATTAAGAAAGCTGTTAAAGCAATAACTGGAAACCAATCCTCAGAGTTGACTGGTGTGGCTAAGCATGGAGTTATTAAAAGTAAGAAGAGAAGAGTTGACGGTCTTGAAAGTGGAAATAGCAAGTCAGAGAAAGTTTCAGAGGGAAGTGTTTCTGGAACTCAGAATATGGACAAATCAACTCCTAAGCAGTCCAGGAAAAGGAAAGTCCCTGATAAGTTTGTTTCATCCAAAACGGGGAATCTTGAGCAACCTATAACAGCTGATGATCAGCAAAATGCCACTAAAGTATCATGTGGGAATGGAAGAGGTGGAAAACAGCGAGTAGGAGAAGGAAGGGGAAGAAAAAAGCTTTGTGCTGAAGTACTTGGAACCAGCTCTAGTGATGGTGCTGGTGGCAATACTGACCAAGAAGTTCTCGCAACGAAGTTAGAAGAGCCACAACAAGTGCGAAGGGTAAGCTTAACTCTCATCTTACTCTGCTTATATGTGAGAAAGTATGGTATTTATAGTTTATGAAAAACATAAGCAACCGAAAAATTAGTTGGTATTATATGCTTGAAGACATGTTTTAGATAAACTTTTGTCATATCTAGGGTTATTAATGGCTAATTTTATTTTAAGTTGATCTGCTTGTATATAATATGAGATGGAGTAACTTTACCAGTGTGAGGGGTCCTACCGTTGCTTTACAGAGGGAATAGAGGGAGGGACTCTGAGCAATGGAAAGGGGCTTCTGATTTTCTTGCTTTGCCCATGAATGGGAAGTCTTCTTTACCTGTAGTCAAGTATATCTATCATTGTGACAGAAATTGAAATTAAGGAACTTTGACCTGGGGACTGGGCTGTCCGTCTTCTTTCTTTGGGGTACTTTTGAAGATTTCTGGACCGTTAAATTCAAAATATAGGAAATTAGGTTTATTACTTGAAGTGTATTTATGAATGCCATATTACCAATTATGGAATGGCTCTTCATATGGCCAATAAATTGGTTTCATAACTCTGTCGAGCAGTTCGTTATGAGTTTACTACTTGGGATTTGCTAAATGGTTGGTCTGACCTTTATTACTGTTACTTTTGAAAAATTGAACGTTGAACACCTTAGATGCTATTTGATTTGAAGAAAATAATTTATAATGTATTAATTTTCTTTCTTATTCTCATTTTTTTATCTTCCAGTCAAGACGCTCGAGGAAGCCCGTAAATTACAGTGTGAGTGACCCTGAAATTGATGATAACATAGAGGCAGTGGAACAAGTTGGGATTCTCGGCATATGCAGAGATGCTTCTGCTGGCCCTAGTGGAAAGGAACAACTCAAGGCGGGTGATACTTTGCTTGAGGGATTTTCTGGAGATTATCTTGGAAGGGGAGGTGGATTTTGCACCGAGGAAGTTGAGACTGGTCAGCCAAGTGTGAGACAGAAAAAGGATCCGTTTTCTGAGGCAGAAATCTCTAAAGATTACCTGAAAATGGGCGGTGGGTTTTGCGCGGATGAAAGCGAGACATACCAGGACAATGATTTTGCTTCAGGTGATTCGACTTCTGGCCCCAGAGGAGCTTTGACAGGGTTCCGAAATGGAGGGAGAACAGATGCATTTGATACTGAACGAAGTACACGCCATTCAAATGGTGCCAAGTAATGAATGATTTCTCCAAGGTGGTATGCGTCGACCAGAAAATGTAAAGTATGATACTTAGCTATGACTCTTTTTGGAGGAAACGACGGAGTTGTTAAATGTATATAACATATTTAACTTAGGATTAAAGTGTAAATTCAATTTCGGGGGAATCATAAACTTTTTGGAGAATATGCTATGCTGGAGAATTTTGAAACTTTTAGGAAGAATGTGGTGAAACGATATTCCTTTATAGATCCTTTTATTTGTTTATTTATTTATTTTGTCCTTCTACTTGGAGTTTTCAATTAATTAACTGAGGTAGTTGCCTCTGATGTGACCTTTTCCATATCTTAATACGACTTGCTAATAAACTAAGCTTACGTGATTCTTTTTCGTGGAGTCCTCTTCGGGCGTCTGCAATAATTGTTCTTTTAGAATTTTTAATTGGTTGCTAGAGTGGTTGGACACCTACTTATTATTCAAAGGTAGTTATTATGGACTCTTTCAGAAGCTTCTTAAATTTATTAATTTTCCATAATTTCGGAATTTATTTGAAGGATTTTTTTAGTAATTCGAAAATATTTATTAACAATGAAATTTAAGAATCCATATTTAATGAGTGCATGGATCAAGCATGAATGCTTGATATGAGATTGAGTAGTACCGTTTATTTTAAATTTACATCCTAATTAATTTATGAAATAACATGACATTAATTAATGATTATTATTTGTTTTAAAAGTTTAAATAAAAGTGATATCATTTAAAATATAAAAGTCGATATAAAATAGGAATAGATATTATCACTCTACAGGTAACAGTGGATTTATTTGACTATTTCCAAGCCTATAATTTTGTATATTCCATTAATTCTAATTTTATGAATGATTATGGGGTCACACAATTATTGTACTTTTCGAGCAACATGAAAAATACATTCGTGAATAGACAACAAGCACTCTCTTTCCACAACAACTGAAGAGGAAGAATAAAGAGTGAGGTAGACAGAGAGATCTAGCGGTGGAGAAATGGGGTCAGCATCATATTTCCAGGACATAGTTCCGTTTGTTGCAATGATCGGAGTTGAATGCACAGACGTGGGGCTATCGGTAATAAGCAAAGCAGCTTTGACACAAGGAATGAGCAAGTTTGTTTCAGTTGTCTACAGCAATGCCCTCGGTACCCTCATACTTCTTCCTTACTTTCTCCTCCAAAGGTTAAGCTTCACTTCATTTACCATTAGCTTATACTTTTTGCTTGTGTTCTGTGCAGCACCCATCTCTGATCCTTCTATCTTTTTTGCAGAAACAAGCGCGCTCCTCTCACTTTCTCACTTCTTGTTAGATTTTTCCTCCTTGGCCTAATAATGTAAATTAATGCACAAATGAGTTCACATTTCATGGTGATTGCAGCTTCATCATGGCAAATTGTATAACTAACTAAGAGAAATTAATTAACCTGGTGTTGCAGGAGCTCGGGCCAAATGACATATTTTGCAGGCATTAAATTTGGTTCCCCAACTCTTGCATCTGCTCTGGCGAATCTAATTCCTATCTTTACTTTCTTGCTTGCAATCATAGTCAGGTAGCCAGTAGAGACGAGTAGGTTGGATCTCTTGGGATGTAGATATTTTACACTAAACTTTTGAACTTTTGATTTGAACAGTAGAACTAGTATATAAGCTTTGTCTGCGAATTGTCATTTGGTTGACTCCAAATATTGGCTATGTGTATCATATCTCTTCTCTTCCAAATTAATATTAGGATGGAGAAGCTAGATTTAAGAAGATCGAGCAGTCAAGCCAAATCCTTGGGTGCCATTGTAGCAGTAACAGGAGCCTTTATAATTACTCTGTATAAGGGTCCACGGCTCTTGATGACTTCATCTTCGTCATCAACTTCTAACTCTCCTCATCATCGCCTGCCTCTTAATTCTCAACAATCAGAATGGATCGTTGGAGGTCTTCTCCTTGCTCTCACTTACGTTTCAGCTGCAACCTGGAACATTATTCAGGTAAAACAGAATCCACCAAAAAATTAGGCTCAAACGGGATGTCTTGCTAGACTAGCTCAGGTGTCAGTGTGAGTTGGCTGAGCATGAATAAAAGATGTTGGGTCCAAGAAGACACGTGCAGTGGATGGGCTATGTTTATATGTCTATTGACAAGTAGTGATATTCTTGCAGGCAGCCACTGTTAAAGAGTACCCAGAAGAAATGACCATAGTCTTCGTCTGTACGTTCTTTGTAACAATCCAAGCGACAATTTTCTCAGTCATTGTGGAAAGAAATCTGAGTGCATGGAAATTGACGACTACTGTTGAGATAACGGCAATTGTTTGCACGGTGAGAACTCTCAAGTCCACTTAATATTAATAGAGAAACTCTAAAAATGTTGATGGATTGATATTATAAACTAATCAATGCGTACAATGTCTCTGTTACCTGCTGGCTTGGCTTGCGTGTGATATTTGTAACTGTTTGTTTCCCCTTAAATATTCAGTGTAATGGGAATTGTAGATATTAATTTGAGGTACTTGTTTCAGGCTATATTCGGGAGTCTGTTCCGCATTGCTGTTCAAACTTGGTGCTTCCGCAAGAAAGGACCCATATACGTAGCCATTTTCAAGCCCTTGGGGATGGTCATTGCTGTGCTCCTCACAGTCGTGTTCCTGGGTTCCTCTCTTTTTCTGGGCAGGTATAAATCAATAAAAATTTGTATTTCCTGGTATGTTAGTACCACAGAGTTAATTTATAAAACTTAAATATATACATCAAAGGTTTTATCTTAGTCTTCATATGACAATCCTATCATGTCAGTGTAGTTATGAGCTATGCTATATGCTTTCATGCATCCACTTAGAGATTGTCATTTCATATATATAAGATCAAAACCAAATCTTCCCAATTTCAGATGGTAATAAAAACAATACCATAACTGTCTATATATCAGCCACTTGGCGACATGATTGGGTGGCCTAGAGAAGATTTCATCCACCTTCTAACATTTGCTCTGTTTTGTGTATCAAGTTAAGAAAGAGTGAGAGAGTAACAAAGTGTATTTGAATGTGGATGCAGTGTGATTGGATCAATTGTTATTGCACTTGGATTTTATGCTGTAATGTGGGGAAAAATGAAAGAGAAGAAGGTGGATCTTGACAATGAAGACTGTAGCTGGGGATCAACCAGTCAAAAGATTTCTCTCTTGAAAAGAACTCAAGATGTATAAACAAGTTTGCAATATCATGTCAGAGAAAAGAAAGATTAAAAATTGAATGTAGAAAAAAAGAGAAAGATTGTAGCTTGCCCTTTCATAATTCATATATAATATTATTTGTGATTCTAAGGGACTGTTTAACTTTGCAAATTGCAGTGCCGTCATATCTGTCTCCTTAAAGAATTGTATTATTTTGTGTGTGAAGGAAGAAAGAAGTTCAAGTAGAAGTAATCTTTANATTACCTCCTTTGTGAGGTTATTGGTGATTTCTCAATCTCATTGTAATTAACCAAAAAAGAAAAATCACTGTTGACTCTTGCTTTTTGAGATAGTATAATAATAATATGAAAATCAATGAAATACTTCATAATATCACGAAGGAAATAAATTACTAATAACATAATAAAAAGTTACGAAATCAATTGAAACTCACATTTAAAGATAAAATCTTATAATTCAATCTAAAAATTAGATAAGTCATCAATGAAAATTAGCCTATGAACTATATCTAAATAAAAGATACAAAATGCTTCTTGGGAGAGATAAGATGATTGTGGTGATAGGAGGTTCATAATGTGATAGTAAGGGATGTCAAAATAAAATAAAATAAAAATATTGGATGAGACTAAAGGTGGCAATACATTGCCATCAGACGCTTGGTGGGCTTGCGTGACCTTTGTGCTATAATGGCGGTTTTGGGCTAACGATAGGCCAGACCCAGGCCTAGTAGCAAGAGCAGCCTAGGCCTGGCCTGTCAAAATTTTTTAAAAATATATATTTTTAATTTTTTTCTAGTGCACAGTAATTATTAATTAAAAATAAATAAATATATATATATAAAGTCAGATTATTGAGACTTAATTTTAAATACCTCTTGATAGTAATCTATAAATGAAAAAGATAAGTTAAAAAAATGATTTTTTATATCAATTCAGTAACTTTTTCTATCATTAGATTAAAAAAATGAATAACTAT
>JANLJB010001825.1:3667-16445 GCA_026212285.1 Bursera cuneata | reverse complement strand
TACGTGTATATATATATATATATATATATAATTCAAGACTGTATCTGTACACTCGTCGGGATTATTTGCATTAATGAAGCATCTGTATATATATATATATATGACTATCATTTTGTGCGGTGGAAGAAACACTTCTTAATTTGTAGCGTAAACGTATATATTATTATTATTGCAGTTATCATTCATTTCTTGAACTATCAACAGAATCTTTCACTTTCTTTATTCATTTGATTATCTTATAAATGATAAAAATATTAAGTCGGCAGCTAGTTGCAGCATTGCAGGGAGGATCTTGGACAGTTCGGAATTCATGGCAATAGCGAATTCAATATGTTTTTTCATGTTACCTAAAGATCAATTAATGATATATAAATTTAAAATTGAAATTGTTAAAATTAAACAAACTCAGGTGAAAAAATGAAAATGTATATATATATATATATATGCAAGCTACTGCTTCATATCTGACTGCTTCGTTTTCCATTATTAATTTGTAATGATTTTCAAGGACTGCTTTTTATATACACTCTTGACATTCCTCTATATATGCTATCACATCAACTTCTTGATAGCCTTGTGTTGATGGCCTTCACCTCCACCTTCACCTGCTTTTTTGACTTATTATATGATGATATGTGCACTTACATCAATACCAGTTTGATTTTTTAGTGCAAAGAAGTTGACCCTTTGTAGTTTTTATTGGTATTCTCATATATAAATAGTTTTATATATACATTCTCTTCTCATATCAGACCTCTCAAAACAAAATCAAAATCCTCCATTGGTCTTCTTCCCTTTGAAGGGACAGAGAAAGACACAGACATTGCTGTATTTTCTCTGCCCATTCGAAAAAAACTCAAATAGAAAAAGAGACATATCACCTCTAATCAGATACTGAGCTGGTTGTGTTCAGAAATTCATGGAGTTCAATTTTCTTTAAATGCAAGTTACAGAAATTTTTTCTTTGTGTTGTTAGTTATATAATGGATAGAGCGCTGAATTGCATAGCATCAATTTAAGGGTTGTGCTGCTTGTGCAAATGGAGGCTGGAGGTTCATTTCGAATAAGTAGTGCACGTTTGAGCAGTTCTGGTATATGGAGGAACAGCACCAGGGAAGTCTTCTCGAGGTCTTCTCGGGAAGCAGATGATGACGAAGAAGCTTTGAAGTGGGCAGCTCTCGAGAAGCTGCCAACGTATTTACGTATGAGGAGAGGTATACTCACTGAAGATGAAGGCGAAGCAAGAGAGATTGATATCAAGAATCTTGGATTGATTGAGAGGAGAAATCTGCTAGAGAGGCTAGTGAAGATTGCAGAAGAAGACAATGAGAAGTTCTTGTTGAAGCTCAAGGAACGCATTGATCGGTGAGTTCAATCATAGCTGATAGTAAGTTCTAAGATTTTTGCATTACTTTGTGTTTTTGGATGATTTTAATGATGCAGTTGCGTTGAAACGCAGAGTTGGCATTGATATCCCTACCATTGAAGTCCGGTTTGATCATTTAAATGTTGAGGCAGAAGCTCATATAGGAAGTAGAGCTTTACCTACCATCTTCAATTTTTGTGTTAATATGTTGGAGGTATTTCATATTTTAAGATCTTCTAATTCGATTCACATCTCTATTTTGTGTTAGCTATTTCTTCAGCTTTCACTTGTGAAATTGTGATTTCAACTGGAGAACTGTTTCTGTGTGCAGGGGTTCTTGAATCATCTTCACATTCTTCCCAGTAGAAAGCAACCGTTACCAATTCTTCATGATGTCAGTGGGATCATCAAACCTCGAAGGTAAACAATAACATTCTTTGAAACATACGAACAAAATATTTCAAAAAGAATAAATAATAATAATAATCATTCTTGCTTACTTGGTTCCAATTTGCAGGATGACATTACTTTTAGGCCCTCCAAGCTCTGGAAAGACGACGTTACTATTGGCTTTGGCTGGAAAACTTGGAAAAGATTTGAAAGTAAGCAAAGCTAATTCTACTCATCTACGTCTTTCTTTCTTTCTTTCTTTCTTTTGATCTTCGATTATATCTTGTTATCTAATATTGGTAATTATGAAAATTTCAGATTTCAGGGAGAGTCACATATAATGGACATGGCATGGAAGAGTTTGTACCTCAGAGGACATCTGCTTATATAAGTCAATATGATCTCCATATAGGAGAAATGACCGTGAGAGAAACACTGGCTTTCTCAGCAAGATGTCAAGGGGTCGGACCCCGTTATGGTCAGTGAAATTTGGCCAATTGTGCTTGCTCCTAGATAAAGAGTAACCAAGGATTCTGAGTTTAAATTACATCTGTTTTCATTTCGGACAATTTGCAGAGATGTTGGCAGAATTGTCAAGAAGAGAAAAGGCTGCAAATATCAAGCCAGATCCTGATATTGATCTTTACATGAAGGTGAGATAACATCTAGTAAAACTCTTCAATTAACAGGAGTTGAATTTTTTTACTAAAAATTAACAGTAAACACTGACCAATTTCGCAGGCAGCATCACTAGAAGGGCAGGAGCCAAATGTTGTCACTGATTATGTTATCAAGGTTCAGACTCACAATCCATCTGATCTAAGCCTATATTTTACAAGCAAATACACGGGCAATTTGAATCAATATCATCACCTTTTTTGTTCTAATAATTTTGTAGATTTTGGGGCTTGAGGTGTGTGCTGATACCATGGTCGGGAATGAAATGCTAAGAGGCATCTCAGGAGGACAAAAGAAGCGTCTCACAACAGGTAAATCATAATAAAACTGACTGTAGTCATAATCTAAAATCAGCTTGGACCCTCTCAAGTTTCCTTTTTTTGGTCTTTATTGTATAGGGGAGATGCTGGTTGGACCGTCAAGAGCACTTTTCATGGACGAGATTTCAACTGGTTTGGACAGTTCAACAACATACCAAATAGTGAACTCACTGAGACAATCTATACATATTCTCAATGGAACTGCTCTCATCTCTCTTCTCCAACCAGCACCAGAAACATACGACCTATTCGATGACATAATTCTTCTCTCAGACGGGCAAATTGTGTATCAAGGTCCTCGTGAAAATGTGCTAGAATTCTTTGAAAATATGGGCTTCAGGTGTCCTGAGAGGAAAGGAGTCGCAGACTTCTTACAAGAAGTACTAATTCTAAACTCTGTCACAAGTGTTTCTGAATAGCAAATGTTTAGATCAAAATGGAAATTTATGTCACCTTTTTTCCTGGTCGGGTTGTAATAGGTGACTTCAAGGAAAGATCAAGAGCAGTACTGGGCTGCTAACGATGAGCCTTATAGCTTTGTTACCGCCCACGAATTTGCAGAAGCTTTTAAGTCATTTCACATCGGTCGAAAACTAGGTGATGAGCTTGCTACTCCTTTCGACAAGTCCAAAAGCCACCCAGCTGCTTTAACAAAAGAGAAGTATGGTGTTAGCAAGAAGGAACTGTTGAAAGCATGCATCGCAAGAGAATATTTGCTTATGAAGAGAAACTCATTTGTCTACATTTTCAAAATGACCCAGGTCAGTAGTATTGGTGTTAAATTACCATTTCAGTAGGATTTGAACTTGCAACCATTAGGTCAACTCTGACACTATATTAAATTGTTGCTTCCCTAAATGTTTTTGTAAATGTAGACTCAGCGTTAATATTTAAGCCTCCAGTGCATTTTATATTCGGTCTTAATTACTGCCTTGCCAGAAAGATGCAACAGAATTCACTTCTAGTTTCATATTTTTCAGCTTTTTCTTTCGGCTTTTGTGACAATGACCTTATTTCTACGAACTGAGATGCACCGGGATACAGTAACGGATGGTGGCATATATCTGGGTGCTCTTTTCTTTACTATGATCATGATCATGTTCAATGGATTCTCAGAGCTTGCCATGACAATCATGAAACTTCCTGTCTTTTACAAGCAAAGGGACCTTCTCTTCTATCCTTCATGGGCATATTCTCTACCTACTTGGGTCCTGAAGATCCCAATCACGTTGGTTGAAGTTGGCGTTTGGGTGTTTATGACTTACTACGTTATAGGCTTTGATCCAAATGTTGGAAGGTGAGTAGAAGGAATAAACCATGTTTAAAATAAAAAGTCTCTCCAGTTTTTCTGTTTTCATAATTTGAAGAAATTAAAATCTCTAAATTGACAGGTTGTTCAAGCAATACTTTCTCCTCCTATGCATCAACCAGATGGCGTCTGGACTGTTCAGACTTATGGGGGCACTGGGAAGGAATATAATTGTTGCAAACACGTTTGGTTCATTTGCTTTGCTGACAGTCCTTGTTATGGGTGGATTTATCTTATCAAGAGGTGAATTAGTAACACTCTTCAACCTATATCTTAAAGTTTCCATTTTCTTCAAACTCCTAACGTTAGAAACTCTGTTAATTTGCATCAGTTGATGTAAAGAAATGGTGGTTGTGGGGCTATTGGATCTCGCCGATGATGTATGGACAAAATGCCATAGCTGTGAATGAATTTCTTGGGAAGAGCTGGAGTCATGTAAGTGTCATTTTTCTTAGAATAAAGAAAATTGAATTGTAAGTGAAATTTTCAGAAACTTGATAAATGGTAGCTAGTATAATATTACTTTCTCAAAACTTTTGTGTTACAGGTTCCTTCCAATTCAACAGAATCGTTAGGAGTTTCAGTCTTGAAGTCTCGGGGCCTTTTTCCAGAAGCATATTGGTATTGGATTGGAGTTGGTGCTTCGATTGGATATGTTTTTCTATTCAACTTCCTTTTCACATTGGCTCTGCAGTATCTCGATCGTAAGTGCCCTCTTCTTACATTTTTGAGTTCTGAAACTTAAGTCAATATTCTGATAATCAGAATAATTTGCAGCATTTGGGAAGCCTCAAGCAATACTATCCAAGGAGGCCTTGGCTGAGAAAATTGCTACCAAACCAGGGGAGCCTGTGGAGCTATCATCGAGAGAAAAAGGCTCTTCTGGTGAGTCACTGAGCTGAGAGATTTATATTCCTATTCCGACCTTGTTGTGATATGTAAAGAATAACATTGATTAAGACATGCGTTAACAATGCAGAAAGAGGATATGAGAATCGTAGAAGTGTATCATCCAGGACTCTGTCCGCAAGAGTGGGAAGCTTTAATGGAGCAGATCAGAACAGAAGGAGGGGAATGATTCTCCCTTTTGAACCTCATTCTATTACTTTCGACGAAATCAGATATGCAGTAGACATGCCACAGGTACTCCCAAGTTTCAAATATGAGAAACTATAAGCTAAGAAGAATTTCAATTATTGATCTTAATTATAAAATATATTTTACTGAAAATGCACAAGTACTACTATCATGATCATGATTCATAATATAAATGCATGATTAGTTTATTCTTAATGATGTTTAGCATTTTCAAGTAGTTTATTATCCTGTTACTAACTTTTCCATACTCTTACAGGAAATGAAAGCACAAGGAATCCCTGAGGATCAGCTGGAACTTCTGAAGGGTGTGACTGGTGCTTTTAGGCCAGGAGTCCTCACAGCTCTAATGGGTGTTAGTGGTGCAGGCAAGACCACTCTAATGGATGTGTTAGCTGGAAGGAAAACAGGTGGATACATCACTGGTAACATCACAATATCTGGGTACCCAAAAAAGCAAGAAACATTTGCTCGCATATCAGGATATTGTGAGCAAACAGATATCCACTCTCCTCATGTTACAGTCTACGAGTCCTTGGTTTATTCTGCCTGGCTTCGGTTACCCGCGGAGGTTGATTCTGATACCAGACAGGTATTATTAAATCCAAGATAATCCACTAGAACATAGATATACAAAAATACGAGAGAACAACCACCAAATTCAATACTCAACCTAATATTTAATAGAGCCATAAAAATTTTTTCTGTTTTGTTTAAATCACTCTTCTCCAAACAAATAACTAAAGTTTTTATTTTTATTACATTAATTACTAGGTTTTGATACTCTTCTAGAGTATGAGATTGTTGACAAGCCTTTTAATTGATGAGCTGTAGATGTTCATTGAGGAAGTAATGGAGCTTGTGGAACTCAACCCAATAAGGGAGGCGCTGGTTGGACTCCCTGGTGTGAATGGCCTATCAACCGAGCAGAGAAAGAGGTTGACAATTGCAGTCGAGCTGGTTGCCAACCCGTCTATAATTTTCATGGATGAGCCAACTTCTGGCCTTGATGCCAGGGCCGCAGCCATAGTAATGAGAACAGTGAGGAACACAGTGGACACAGGGCGAACTGTAGTTTGCACTATCCACCAGCCAAGCATTGACATATTTGACTCTTTTGATGAGGTGAGCTATCCTCTGCAATGTTAATGAATTAAAGCTCCGTTTTGGTTAACTTTTCGCCGCAAAAAATTAGAAACTTCTACATGTGTTTCATTGCAGCTACTCCTACTGAAACGGGGAGGTGAAGAGATATATGTTGGTCCATTAGGCCGTCATTCTTTGCATTTGATCCAGTACTTTGAGGTGGGATAAAACTTATATTATGCAAGTAAAGTTTTTCATTTTCATCAAGTATATAACTAGTAACATATATGGTGATTATATTCATCCAGGAAATTGATGGAGTACCTAAGATTAGAGATGGTTATAATCCTGCAACTTGGATGTTAGAGGTTACATCAGCAGCACAAGAAGCAGCTCTTGGAATCAACTTCACTGATGTGTACAGAAACTCAGAATTATACAGGTTTGGATAACTGGCTAACTAGGCCCTAAGACTGAGTATCTAGTGGCTTAAAATGTAAAGGAAGATATCAAAGTTTTCAAAACTCTTTTGTTTATCAGTGGTCTGTCATGTGTAATGCAGGAGAAACAAAGAGTTGATCAAGGAATTAAGTAAACCTTCAACAGGTACAAAAGATCTTTACTTTGGAACCAGATACTCACAGGCTTTCTTCACCCAATGCATCGCTTGCCTGTGGAAACAGCATTTGTCATATTGGCGAAACCCCCCATACACTGCAGTGCGACTTCTTTTCACAACTTTCATAGCTTTGATGTTTGGCACAATTTTCTGGGATATTGGCTCCCAAAGGTATGATCAGAAGTATGCAATTTGCGACCCATTTCAAGTAAAAAAATGTTTCATGATCATTTGTCACTAATTCTCCCAAAATGTTTGGCATTTGTAGAAAATCCAGACAGGATCTCTTCAATGCTATGGGCTCCATGTACGCCGCTATACTCTTTATTGGAGTACAAAATGCAACATCAGTGCAGCCAGTTGTGGCTATTGAGAGAACAGTCTTTTACAGAGAAAGAGCAGCTGGAATGTATTCAGCGTTACCATATGCCTTTGGACAGGTATATTCAGTTTTCTAACAAAGTCAACTTAAGCGAAACAAGTTTAGAGTATGAAAGCTATTAAGTGATTTCTCACCAAGTCTCATCTTTCTTTGTAGGTTGTGATTGAGCTTCCCCACATTTTCATACAGACAATCATATATGGACTTATAGTTTATGCCATGATTGGATTTGACTGGACAGTGACCAAGTTGTTTTGGTATCTATTCATCATGTACTTCACATTTTTATACTTCACATTCTATGGGATGATGATTGTAGCTCTTACTCCGGACCACAACATTGCTGCCATAGTTGCCTCTTTCTTCTATGTCTTGTGGAATCTATTTTCGGGGTTTGTCATTCCACGAACGGTAAGTTACTAAAAGACTCCAAAGAGTTAATTCAATAATTGTCAGTGGAAATTTTGTTTTTGACTTTTTAACAAATTTATTGTTTTCTTTGGTTGCCTAACCAAATTCAATCCTAAGAACAAGAAGTATCATTCTTATAAATTGTTAGATGCTTTGAAATATGCATTTGATGGTACTTTTTCAACTGGTGATATTTTGAATGTATTTGTTATATCGTTATATTTGAAAGCGTTTTAAATCCACGTCTAACAACCCCTTAATTAGGCAATCAAAATAAAATTAAAATTTTGTTAGATTTAAAAACAATGTCTCTAACTTGATTATTTGCTCTAATTTATAAGTTTATTCTTTCTTCATTCTTTCCTTTAAACTTTCTCTCTTAACCTGAACTAATGAGGACTAAGCTTGTTTTGTTACAGAGGATTCCGGGGTGGTGGATATGGTACTATTGGGTGTCTCCTGTGTCATGGACCTTGTATGGACTGGTTGCTTCACAATTCGGAGACATAAACGAGAAATTAGATTCAGATGAAAAGGTGAAAGATTTTGTGAGCGATTACTTCGGATACGATCATGACTTTGTGGGTGTAGTTGCAATTGTTATGGTTGGATTTACTTTGCTCTTTGGATTCTGCTTTGCCCTTTCGATTAAGGCCTTCAACTTCCAGAAGAGATGAAGATGTTATAGATAGTCCCTATACAGATTGGTAAAAAGAAAAATATTTATAATCATTCTCATCACCTCCTTCGTTAAGTCTCACAAGTGCTTTTTTAAGTTTGAAAGATACTAAAAAAGTTGTACGCAATACCTCTAGGTTCCAAGCAGAAATGTCGGATGCAAGATTTTTGTCACTTGAGTATTATTGTACGTTCTTTTTGTGCTTTTGCTTTTTTATTTCCTTTTTCTTCTTATTCCTCTTTTCAGTTTGTGATGATATGAAACTCCATGTAAATTATCTCCAGTTTATGATAAGAAAAGCCATAACATGCATAACATTAAGTACAGCATGCATTTGGCTCTCCTGCAGTCCTAAAAACGATGATTACATCCGCCAGTGCATATAATCTCAGCGCCCCAATAACATGTCTTTGCTGCAGTCAGAGATGTTATGAAATTAACCTCAAATAATGTGATTATCAGTTTATCACCATCATCCTCCAAGTTCAGGAACCTCACGTGTAAATGGTAAAATATAACAAAGCAATGTCATAAATTGCATCTTCAGTCCAATCACATGTCAWAAATTGCAGCAAGCATGTAGAAAAAGTTATAGAATATGAAAAGAGAAGCCGGTGGCTGCGTAACCAAACCCACCAAGAAACATTAACATCACACATAAGGCTGTTAAGTAGTAAACGACAGAACAAACAAGGCCCAATTTCAGTTTCAGGGCCAGCAATATAACTTACAGATTGCTATTATTGTACTTGGTTGCTGCAGAAGTTATAATTGAAAACACCAGATGCACACGGCAGGTAAATAATTGTACCTAAGCAAAGGCCTAAACAAGATGAATCAAATTCCCAAGAGAACAACATATCATGTTATCGATTTGCCGCAGCTTATGTTACAGTTGAAACTCAATTCTCTTAATGTCTAAAACTACAATTAAATTAGAAAGGAAAAGGACAAAAGTATTTGCAAGCATCTCAATTTCCTAAGCTGTCCAAGATGCTTTGCAACTCTCTCAAATTTTCAGCAGAAAAGCTCCGATGCATTCTCAAGCGTGGAGCAACTAAGTTTGGGGGAGGCTGGGGTTGGAAGCAAACCACAACTACAGCTAAATTATCCCCACTCTTTCTCTTCAAGGCCTCATTAACAAGATCCTTACTACACATGACTGGATCATTGTGCTCCTGAAGCCTCCGCCGTGCAAAATCCACAGCATTTTGGCTCCTAAACACATCCCAGATCCCATCACAGGCTATGATGAGGAATTCATCTTCCTCTGTCAGCATTCTGGTCTTCAACTCAGGCTCTGCACTCAGTGGCCCACCATCCGTTCCTTTCATTCCTTCCATATGCCAGTCTCCTAAAGCTCGAGCCACATTGAGTTGCCCATTGAGGTAATCATCATAGACATATCCACCAGATGCCTCAATGCGCATCTTCTCTCTGCTGCAGATTGGTTTGTGATCCCTTGACATTTCAATTGCTTTTCCACGGCGACATAAAACTGCTCGACAATCTCCAGCATTTGCCACCACCAACAACCTGCCCTTATAACAAAGAAGAACAAACTAGAGCTCAAGTCCGCATGATCAATAATGTATCATCAAGAAAATTTGATATTCATTAATCAAAGAAATAGAAGCCACTTAATCAACAAAGGAAAAAGAAGGGGGAAAAAGGGACAAATGAAAAAGATATAGAAAACAAGAAGTTCCCCACTTCACTTGATTGAAATTTTTCGATTATTTCCTTATCAGATCAAGAAATTCTATGACAAAACTACTCTGCCTCCAGCAACTTTTGACAAAAAAAATTCAAAATTATATCCCACCTCATTCCATTAGAATTATGGTTCTACATGGCTCCATCTCAGCTAAACTTCTTTTAAAAGACTATTACCAATAAATTTGAAGTCATAATGATCTATTGTATACTTGGATCAGTAGACACACTAACCTCCCAACAACAAGAGCTGCCAAAGCAGTGGTGCCAGAAGCAAGGGCAGTATCCAAGGAACAAGCTTCCGCAAAAGCATTGTCAGTTTGCAGAAAAGCTGAGGAAACAACCCTCTCAATATCCCCAGGGAAATCTTGATTCTCAATGATGAACCTCGGCAAATGGTTGCAGGCAAAGTCAGCAGCATGCTTTCCACCATGTCCATCAAATATCTGTTCACCATCAAGACACTAAGGTTAAATTGTACAATAGACAATGCATAAAAATAACTGTTTCTATCTTGACATATTCTGATCCCTTGAAAATATGTCTAGCACAACATAAAACCTAACCATCACTAATAAGGAAATGTTTGGAAAGCATGTCTAAGATGCTTTTCCCGCCCTCTAAAGCCAAAAATCAAGAAAAAGTAAAAGTACATATCTTTTACTATAAGATACAAACAACAAAACATCATTGATATCACTGCAACATGAAGCAAAAAATGACAACTGTAAAAGTAAATGCATAACCACACATGAGAGCACCAGACCACCACCAATGTTATGAATGTCATTAATAAACCTCAACTCCATAACCACAGTTACAGACTCCACAATGATTAGCAACAAAGCCATCACATCACTGTAACCACAGTTATACCTCTACACCACCATTTACAGGACATGGATTCCCCACTGTAACCACAGTTATACCTCTACACCGCCATTAAGAAGACATGTATTCTCCACTATAATGACAGTTATACCTCTACACCGCCATTAACAGGACATAGATTCTCCATCAACCTTATCTTTATTAACAACACGATATCCTACTGTCATCACCACTCTACCATCACAGCCAACTTTTTGTACTTCTACTACCACCAAATTGCTCTTAGCACAAAACCATGCTCACATATGAGTTGCTATTTCTGGTGAAAAACCATCTTCACCACATATTATGAATTTATGAAACGTGAATAAAACTACAGCTACAACAGTTTCCAAATAAATTTCTTAATTAGGATAAAAATTGTAGACATATACTACAGATGATCTGTTAGATAATATCCAAATATGAGACAAGTCATGTTTAAGGGACCATCTATATTGGATCTAAAATGCATTTAAACCCAAAGTACAGACAATAATAGCAATAAGTATAATCCTAACAATTAAATAAGAGAAATACCCCATAGAAGGCACTGGGCCCATGTGTAAAATTCGTGAGCTCATAATCACACACAAAATCATCAATGCATAAAAATACATCCTCCATGTTTTTGCGAAGTCCAATGTCAGCCCATGCTCCAGAACGGAGAATGGGAATGAACTCGGTCTCATGATTTTCTTCACCAACCATAGATTCAACAGAAATTTCCGATGTCTTTGTCTTCACCTGCTGAAACCCTGGTCAGACACTCATGAAACATGTGTACATAATAAAGGAACAAAAAACAGGAGAAAAAAAAAGGAAGAGGGGTTAGATCTGCACAATAAAACTCCAGTTCTCAGCTACAGAGCAGTTCAAATAAAAAAACTCTACAGTATGACTCACTGAGTCGATCAAAGAGTTGACTCGGCTGAGATCAACAAAATAAAATCAAATGGTAGATTTTGAACGATCTCTCAAGCTGAGTTTTTATGGGTCGGGTAGTTGAAAAGTTGAATCGGCCGGCAAGTAAAGGAAAATTTGAGCAATATGCAGCTCTTTTTAAAGGGGGAAAGAATTGCCTTTTAGGTTTTTGATAGTGAGTAGTATAAAGGGGAAATTTTTGAAACTGAGGGATTGATCTTGTTGTGATTAACAGAGTTTTAGGGTTTATAGACACAGCAATTAGGGTTTTACAGAACAAACTGTAGCCACTTACTGTGATCTACAGAAAAGGAGAGGAGAGAGGCAGAGATTTTGGGCGATTGACACGAGGCTCCTGGTTTCTGCTGAATGCAGAGATCTAACTGGTCGGTTTTCGTAGAACGGTGGCGTTTTTGTGTCCTGCAATTTCTTTTTTATAAATTATTATGTTATTATTATAAAAATACTCGAATTTTGCAATTTACTGAGTGAAGCATATATTTTATTAGAATTGTAATGGTGGCAACCTTTTGAATGGTTCACTGCTTCAGTATTTTATATTATTTAATAATAATAATATCTTTCCGAGAGAAAGGATATGAATCTATCGCATGGCATCCCATAACAATAATAATATTTATTTAGTTTATACTAATAAATTATGGATAGCTGTGTGTTAAAAATGCATACTAATAAATCTTTAAATTAGTTTTAAAAATATATTACATTAATTGTCTTTTATATTTAATAAATTTTTAATAACATATGAATTTTAAAATTAATTTTAATAATTTTTTATAAAAATATTTTTAAATAGGATAATTTTCACTTAATATCAAGCAGAAAGTATTTTTATCATTTTCATCAACTAGACTCTTGAGGTTTGTTTTTTTTAATCAACTATTAATTTTAACCCCAAAAGATACATATTTA